>JAQNBH010000003.1:15737312-15904824 GCA_028752905.1 Cladorhizidae sp. MBARI D1340-BT2 | reverse complement strand
CAATGAGTGGATGATTTAACCACAACAACTAAAAGGAGTGTTGATGACAAGTTCAACCATATATGGACTAGCACTTCCAAGTTGACTATCTCCACACTCTCTGCATAGAGCAAAGGCAGAGCTACCAAATGAAACATAATGAAGCAGGTTTACATATATTGAGATCTCTTTCTTTCCCTTCAACAAAACATGTTTCTGAGAAAAAGCAGTTGAATTGGATGACCACCATTAGATACTGCCAACATAAACTCTTTGTTTTTGCAGTTCTCTGTTCTTCTGAGTAAGTATTAGTGTAATTACCACTAGAATGCATGATCAGGTGAAATTCTTTGGAAGGTGGTGGCTCTGAAAGGATGGGGGGGGGGGATATTCCCCATAACAGAATTCTCGAATTCTCTTTGCTATGAAATATTTATCCTCGTAATTCTCGGAGCTAATTGGTTGAGGGATTTCCAACTCCAAGTCCATAAGTAATAATTTTATAGAATAAATATTGAATTGCAATGTGTGATATCTAACAAACACATCAAGCAGAGTTCCTCAGCTTGTGTTGCCATGGTGATGTCACCCAATAAGGTGCCAAAGCAGCCAAAGCATATTGTTTGGGGGGGGGGGGGGGGGAGGGGGAGGACATTAAGCAAGAAGAAGGGAACTCGACTAGTTAACAAACGAGACAAATTGAACCACATAATAATCAACACAAACTAGTGTTGTGATGTTGGTTGTCATAGAGACCAGAACTGGGCAGCACTTCTTCTCTGCATGGCTGCTAGTTACTGCAGGACGTACAGGCTGGTGGTGGCGCCTCATTCTTCCTGTTAATTTTTTCACTGTGTTTTATCGTCGTGCATACACGTGCTCATAGAAACTCATAGAAGTGGATAATTGGGTTTTTGAATATTTCCCTCCTCCAGCAAAGTTTAGAGTGCAACATAATTATATTATTTTGCATGCCATGGCCCTTCTTATTGCATTGCAGTATTCTGTATCAAGTGACGTCTTCTTCCTCGTTGTCCCCCTCCATCAGCCGCTCTGATAATCCCGGTAAAGAAATGGTGGCCAAAGAGAAGGAATGCATGGAGAAATTCAAGGTCAGGGAAGACATGAAGTTCACACTGGCAGCAGTTGGAGTGGATGTCCAGAAAGGAGGGGATGCATGAGAAATGAAGGGGGTGAGGGGGCATTTATCCTCGACACGTCATTTGAAAAATTGATGTTACCACCAAGGAGGAAATCTAGCAGAGAGGGGATTTATCGTAGTGGGAAGAGGGTTATGAAGTCTAGCAGAGAAAGGAACTATAAAGTCTAGTCAGGGGTGAGGAGGGGGAGGGGAATTACAAAGTCTAGGGGAAGGTGGTTTTAAAATCAAGCAGAGGAGGAGAACAAACGGTTATAGAGTCTAGTGTAGGGGGAGGGGTTGTAAAGCCTAGTAGAGGATGGAAGGGGTTATAAGTCGAGCACTCTGACAAAATATGAGTTTAAGAGAAAAAGAGCAATTGTAACTCGCGCTGGTTGGACCGGTAACCCCTCACCGTGGTCTTGCACACCCAGCGACAACACAACTGCACAGAGAACTAGCACGTGTGTTTCTGTTGCTACTCCATAGGCTAGTCATGTTGGCACAGATTTTGAATGCTGAAGGTGCTTGGTCCAAATGGTTACCCAACGGAAACTTTTTAAACCCATTTTCAAATACAACTACTCTTATGTAATTTGGAATACCCCCACACTTCCACTTTCAAGATTCTTAATCAGGTTTCTGGCTAATTTGGCTAATTTTGTGTAGCATTACGTCAGACAGTAGTGGCTATGGAATACCCAGTTGCTATGGCCTCCTGTTGTATTCTGTTTGGCTTCTGGAATTTTTTTAATGTTTTTATTTCAGTATGACCCAGTGTGATATTTACATCATTTTTGTGTGGATATCCATGAGTGATATTTACATCATGGTTGGGATATCCATGAGTGATATTTACATCATGGTGTGGATATCCATGAGTGATATTTACATCATGGTGTGGATATCCCTTTTTTCCCCTTTTTTCTATATACAGAAAAAATGACTGCTGGGGGAAAGTTTGGATCAGAATTGAAATGCTAGCCTTGTCTATTAATTTAACAATTGTGAACTACGAACTGCTACCATTCAGCGCCATCGAGCCAATGCAGGACATGTTAGCCAGACTCCTTCTGATTACTACAGAATCAATGTATATTACCCATTTATTGACCATGTCGTTGAGCAGTTAGAAACACGATTTTCCAATGAGCATAAGGAAATTATTGCAGCTGAATCTCTGATACCACTATATTTATCCAAACTGAGTAGCAATAAAATACTTCTTATTATGGGAAATTTATGTCCTTGGAAGAGAAGACTGACTTTCCTGTTGAAATAACTAAATGGAAAAAGTTTTATGGATGTTTCACCTAAAGGGAGGCCAGGTACAACTAGCTGTGCTCTAATCCCCAGTCACTCCCCGCAATTAATAAAATTTTAACAGTCTTTTTAACCCTTTCACCGTTGACTTTCCAGGACATTATTTATAAAACAAACCAGCTATGGTTAAAATTGAATATAAAATCAGGAACACACTCATACCACTTACAATCAAGTCATGTGATAGTACCATTGTTCATAAACATTGTGGTCACAACAATTAACCACAATCATAACCACAAAATATGAATATCGTTATAATAAATTACTATAATCAATATCAAGTGTTTATCAACAAAAATATTGTTGTTGTTGTTTATAATAGTTACTAAGATTTAGTAAACATCTACTATTATTTCTTATCAATAACTAGAAATAAGAGCATATAGTTTGTGGGTATTTGACAAAATGAATCATATGAATACTAATACTTACTGTATGCTCTTAGTATGTCTACACCTCACAATTGAAATTCAATATAAAATCAGGAACACATTCATACCACTTGCAATTATGTTATGTGTTAGCACTATTGTTCATAAACATTGTGGTCACAAAAATTAATCACTATCGTGATCGTAAAATATGAATATCATTATAAAATTACTATAATCAATATTATAAAATGTTTACGTGTTGTTGGTGCTTATGACAAACACACACAACACATAACTCACACTACAAAACTAAACTCATAAAAATAAACACAAAGCTAGGTACACATTGTGTGCGAAGGAGTCATACACATAGTGCAGACCATATGCCTCTTTAGAACGGTACACACAATGTGTAGCTGGACACCAACAACAACAACAATACAATAAACACACACACACACACACAAAAAAGTCCATGTGGGAGAATATGGCCTTCTACCTTTTCCAGTACTCAGATAGGTTGTGGAAGGCACGGAAACAATTCCTTTCCTGCAGTACACAGAGATGCACCTTGCAATGAGAGCAAATAATTCTGTTCTCATGCCGGTTTCCCACAGCTAGGCAAGATTCTTATGCTTCATTATGTGGAGACACACAACGCATTTGTTCTTCTGGGCAATTTGACAAGGACTATGGTCAAGTTCCCGATTCAGGCGGTTCAGTCACTGGTGTTGTTCTGATCTAGGTCGCCCAATCCGCTTCCTTGAAGAGAAGTCTCCAACAAGCTGGTTAGCCACCTCCAACCTAAACTTGAAAAAGTCCCTCTTCTGCCTCCCTTGCAGAGCATGCTCCTGTAGTCGAATATGAGAGTCCAAGACATAGCTATTTAGTAGCGAACACTCAACTAGGTAGGAGAACACCTTTTTCCATCACTTGTTTGTTCTCCTACCGACATTATAGTAGTGTTCAAGCTGGTCTCCTCTATCGACACCACGCATGTAGGCCTGGTAGTCCACCATACAAGGAGGGCAAGAAACATCTTTCTGCTGTCCACCAACAGTTCTTCTCTTTACCGTCGCTGGCGGCTCAGCTGGGTGAAAGGTGGAGAGGAAGTAAATGGTCCTCGTGTCCACCCAGACTGAAGCAAGAAGAGGGCCATTGGAGAGGTATTTGTAGAAACCTCTATTGCTGGTAGATGCCTTTGTTGTGAGGTCTTTGGGGAAGAAGCGTCTGTTGCTCCTTGTAGTCCCACAGGCATTTATTCCTAGATTGTACAAGGTCAGGTACAACATAGGGCTGGTGTAAAAGTTATCAGTGAACACCTGGTGCCCACTGAACTCCAGCCCCTCCATCAACTCCAACACAACCCTACAGCAAAGTCCCACATCAGTGGTGGTTGGAGTACCTACAGTGGGACCTACCCCTTTCCCAGTGTAGATTTTCAGGTTGCTCACATAGCCATTCGTTGAGTCAGCCAAAACGAATGATTTGATCCCCCACTTAGTTGGCTTGTCCTTCATATACTGCTTGAAGGCAAGCCGACCTTTGAAGGGGATCATGGCTTCATCGATAGCAACCTGCTGATGGAGGTTGTACTCTGACCTAAACTTGGGCACAACCAAATCCAACAAGGGCCGTACCTTCCATAAACGGCCATATCCTGGTTGAGAGGGAACAGGTGCTAGCCGAGTGTCTGACACATGCAGAAAACGGAAAATTTGGCTGAACCTAACCTGAGGTATGATGGACGAAATGCCAGGGCTCTCCAAATGGATATCCATGGTGGACCAGTACATCTCAATCCGAGAAAACTTCATGATCCCCATGTAAATAAGCATTCCAATAAATGCTTTCATTTCAGTGATTGAAACATCACACCATGGACGTGGATGTGGAGCAGTTGCTCGCAATGCTGCATAACTATTAGTCATGTCAACTAGCAACTGCCACACATCATCAGGAAAAAAACGGAAAAAAAGCTCAGAGGCAGAAGAAGTGGGTGTGACCTCAGAAGAGGTTGGGCCAGGACTCAGGGAATAGCTATATCGCATCTGGGTAGCTTCTTCATTTTTCCACACTCCTACTGGAGTGGAGAGAGAAATACTCGAAGCTCCAGATGTAGAAGCTACTGAAATAGTTTGGGATGAGCTACCGTGACTAGTACCTCTACGTCTACGTGGACCAGAGAATAGCCTGCATTGACGCCGATGACCAGCCCGTCGTCTAGTACTGCATTACTACTGCATGAACGACTAGGTACAGTAGAAAGGGCTGGAGAGAGTCACCAAAGCTGGTGTGGAAGTTACCAGAGTTGGAGAAGGAGTGGCCAGAAATGTAGAGGAAGTGGACAGAGGAGTTGCCGGAGCTGGAGTGGACAGATCTGGAGAGGGAGTGGTCAGATCTGGATAGGGAGTGGATAGAGAGAGTCAGCTGCAGGTAGACAAGGCAAAGTCAGGATCAGCCCTAATACTTTTCAGCACAATAAATATGCTGGTACTGTATTCTATTTGGTACTGTATGCTATTCTACATTGTAATTGGTATAAAACCACATTTATAGATTTGAATTTGAATTTTTGAATAACATAAACAAATCTTATTGAATTCAGTAACTTGAGGAATAGCAGGTTAATAAAATATCTAGATAGTTTCACAAACCTGAGAAGTCTTCCTGATCCATGTCTTCTTCTCCTGAGAGCTGGTCATCTCCACTAGCCTGAGCCTGAAGGACAGAAGAAGGTTCGACAAGCGATCCCAGAGAATCCACTGTTCCACGATCAGAAATTGTTTTTCCCAAGAAACAATATATTCCATCACCTTCATCTACCTCAGAGTGATCCTCAGAAAATGCAAACTCGTCGCTAGTAACTCTAGAAAGTACTTCTTCAAGTGACAATCGTTTGCACATTTTTAGGTCGTCAAAACTGTGAATCGTCGGTAGTCGGTCACTTAATTACCAGACGTTTCTGGACTTCATAATTGGAAGGCGTGTAGAGGATGAATGTGGCTTTCCGGTGATATGCTAATAATGAATATAGACCGAGCTAGCGATTTATTATCGGTCTTTTAAAACCATTCCGCCGTATGGCGCTTGTGAAGGTTAAAGGGTTAACTATACCTGTGGGAAGTGTATCTTGTGAGAGATCTTTTTCTGCTCTTTGTCGTCTAAAGCTTTGGACACGTTCGTCAATGAAAGAAGAGAGGTTGAGTGAATTAGTGCAGTAGCCGTTCAGCGAGGTAATAATACTGCAGCCCTGCTGGGCACCAGCTTTAGTTGTAATGACGATTATTTTTTATAAGTAGTCTATTAAGATATATTGTTTTAATGTTTGTTTGTTATTCTGTTTATTGGACATTGTATTTAATATTGTATTATTTCTTTGTCCATTAGTGAAGCAACATCTAAACCAGGTTGTTGAGTTTTTAGGGAAAGACAAGCTTTTCCATCTGCTAGCTTGTGCTTCACTTTCCTTGTGCTTATCAAATAAGCTGCTCTTCTTACCGAGAGCTTTCTTTCCATTTATTAAAGCCCAAGGGGAAGAAAACGGGGATTTGGTGTCTACACTTGCAAAGTACAGGCATGGCAGCAGTATGCACTATCATTTGATATGCTATAACGCAACCACATGGCCTATTTACTGTTCAGCTTAGACTAAATCTTCTCCCTGAAGTGACAGGGAACACAAAATTAGGTAATTTAAACTTGTACGTCAAGAGTGTTAGCTTGTCATCGACATCCAATAAGGAATGCTTTCCATCATAAAGTGCAGGCAGCCAGATGGCAAATATATTTTTTGCACTGCTAGCACACTGGCAGCTAAAATTAACAGGGTGATGTTTTAATTAATTATACATCATACATGTACTGATTATGTGACTCTTGACATCCAATCCTACCTAATTTTGGGGGGCCTCTGAATTTTGTAGCCAAGTATATATATCAGGGGGGGGGGGGGGGACTGCCCCCCCTGCTCCACCCCTAAATACGGCCCTGAGAAGCTAATTATTATAATTGGAGTGGCTTACATGTAGTAATAATAAAAAAATAAAAAAATAAAATAATTCTTTTCATGTTTGTTTGGCTGTATGTGTTTGTGGCTACATAGAGATAATCTTTGAGCTATATATATGAGTGAAGTGCGCAGCTCCAAAGTTATAACCACAACTTTTATTAGCACTTTATATTTGAGTTACCTCCTTCACACGAACATAAGTCTTATAAAACTTGTTTCCTTTGGCATGTTAAATGATCTATATAGCAACTACAATTGTTATAGCCAGAGGCCTGCTGCTTGTGCTGTATGTAGCACTAAAACAGTTTTTGTGGGAGAGATTGACTTCACATTCCAACCTTCAGTTCCAGTTCCAAAACAAGACATAAATTATGGCAACAAAAAAATAAAAATAAAATTTTCTTTAGCAAGCATATCAAATGTGCTCCGGACCATATGAATGTGTGCCAAGATAAAATACTCTATAATAAAACTATGCGAGGTCAGACCTGGTCAGATCCCCCCATCCTTCACCCTTACTAACTGAATGTAACTGGCATGGATCCCTGAAGAGATGTTCCTGGAATACATATATCAGTGAGCAGCTCTTATGGAATAGATCTGCTAGCCGATGACATACACTCAACCATTAGCAGAATCTGGAACAGATCTGCAGAATAGACCACCATGAACGGGTTTTCACTGATAACTAATAATGATATGGCTGCCGTAGGACAGATGTCCCATATCACTGTCAGTTAGGCTTGTGAGTGGGCATTTTGCTGGTGCATTAATGATGTTAAAAGTAAATACACATGCCAATAATCAGCTAGAATTACTTGCAGGCTTGAGCCCGCAACTTGGATAAAATACGCAGGGGGCAGGATCGTTCACCCAAATATAATCTTGGGGAGGGGGTCGAATTTCATGCATCACAAGCAAACAGACCATCTTTTGCGGTGACCAGCACCATAGCTCCAGCTGGTCTTGAATGTCTGCAGGATGACTCTTCTTTCAAAAGCTATGGAACGACAGCTGGTCTCGTCAGGTGGGTTCTCTTTTGGTCATAATTGCTTTAATTGGTGCTCTCCTTTTCACTGCTGCAACCTGCTTTCCTTGCCACCAGATCTCTCTCCTCTACTACTCCAGCACCAGTTCTCTCTCCTCGACTGACTATGCAGCCAGTTCTCTCTTATCTATTGACTATGCACCAGTTATCTCTCCTCTACTGACTCTGCAGCCAGTTATCTCTCATCTACTATGCAGCCAGTTTATATCTCCTCTACAGTTGCAGCCAGTTCTTTCTCCTCTGACTGTGTAGCCAATTATATCTCCTCTACTGAACTGGTGCAGCCAGTTCTCTCTCCTATACTGACTGTGCAGCCAATTATCTCTCCTCTACTGACTGTGCAGCTGGTTCTCTCTCCTCTACTGACTGTGTAGCCAGTTGCTTCTCCTCTACTGACTGTGCAGCCAGTTCTCTCTTCTCTACTGACTGTGTAGCCAGTTGCTTCTCCTCTACTGACTGGTGCAGCTGGTTCTCTCTCCTCTACTGACTGGTGCAACCAGTTCTCTCTCCTCTACTGACTGTGTAGCCAGTTGCTTCTCCTCTACTGTGCAGCAAGTCCTCAGCCACCAAGCACTTCAATAATTATGTAATGGGTTTTCCCCATTCGGTAATTCACTAAGCAGCTGTCCTTTTAAGGGGCTAAACAGAAAATAGCAAATCTTGTAGCTATAAAAGCATCTTAACTGCTCGACTGTCCGCAAACTAGCTGGTTTTGGATTCTCTGCAGTATTCCACAAGTGTCAACAAGTATCAGCCTATAGGTGCAACAGCCATGAAGTCACCATCATCAGCAGCAGCCACTCTCAACTTTGCAACAAGCTCAGCCCTGCTTAGCTTGCTTCTATGTGTGCTCTCTCCTCTGCAAGCACTGTCCACTTGGCAGCCAATAGTGCACAGAGTCGAGTGGTCACCTGATGGGGTCCGACGCTACAATTCCACTCATCCTCTTGAAGTGAATCTTGATGATTTAGTGGTACTGGATTGTCCCACTAGAGGTGCATATATCTACAGCAACTTGGTGGTCCAGTATCACGAGGAACAGTACAAACAGTGCAACTGCTCCACATCTGCTATGGTGTCTTGCAAGTCTTCTCTCAGAAATGCCTACTGTGCCCCAGGACTTGAATATATATCGGTTAATATCAAGGAAAGTTCCGCTGATTTAGCCAGCGTCATTAACTATCACTCTAGGACTCGGTACTATTTCATAAGCTATGCACTTGGAAGTGATCTTGCAGATGCAGCTAATAGCGACGTATTTGCTGGAGGGCAATGCTTGGACGGACTCAAACTGTCAATCTTTGTGCGTAACACCAGTGCGCGAGTCCCATCTCCAACTACAGTTGGTTTGCAACTACCAATTTCCATCGCTTCTAAAAAGAAGGTTGACATCACCGAAGCCCCTGCAAAATCTGGCCTATCCGGTGAAGAGTCAGATGCTGCAATGTCGCAGGTATTGAAATACACCATCGGGATTTTTCTTGGTTTGGTAGTGTTGCTGTTGGTATTGGCAGTCCTGATCGTGGTCGTTTTGAGACGAAGAATGTTGCATAAAGTTGAACAGGATGGCAGCCAGAAAGGAGATAAGGTAGAAGCAGTTGAAAAGTGTGATGAAGCCAAAGACAATGTTTATGTCTCCGTTTAGAATAGCAATTACTCTACCTTCATGGAGCATCTCCAACAACCAGCACCGCATAGTCACCAGGGTAATTGTTAACAAATTCTCACCGTGCTGGTCATTTTTATCCATCAGTCACTTATCAAGTGCTAAATTATACAAACTTTTGTGTGTGTTTTGCTTCTTTTGTTGACATGTCGTCTGTTGGTTTGTTTGTGCATGTGCGCACTCCATATTTTCACGTGTTATGTCTTCAGTATAAATTTGCACCGTCTATTTGTTCTTGGGGGAGGGGTGCGAGACTCAAACTGTCTGGTGTCCCTGGTGTGTGCATGTGGTTGTTGTTCTTCCTGGGAGTGGGACTGACAAGTACCGTACCTAGAGCTGTATTATTGCTACCTCTTGTGTAGTGTAGGGTGCAGAGCCGTAGCTCACCAAACAGCTGCTCTAGAGTGCTCAAAAGGTTTCAACTGGAAAGTATCCTGGTAGCACACCAACCAATCATCATGCTGGACATGTAGATACTGCGCACCACCTTGGGTCAGGTGATGCCAACCCTTGACCTTCCACTTGCGGAGAAAAGGGTCTGGGAAAACGAGCATCATGAATTTGTTCTTGTCACACTATAACCAATATATACCAATACATATACCAATACATATACCAATACATATGCCAATACATATACCAATACATATGCCAATACATATACCAATACATATACCAATACATATGCCAATACATATGCCAATACATATACCAATACATATACCAATACATATACCAATACATATACCAATACATATACCAATACATATACCAATACATATACCAATACATATACCAATACATATACCAATACATATACCAATACATATACCAATACATATACCAATACATATACCAATACATATGCCAATACATATGCCAATACATATACCAATACATATACCAATACATATAATACATATACCAATACATATACCAATACATATACCAATACATATACCAATACATATGCCAATACATATACCAATACATATACCAATACATATACCAATACATATACCAATATATATACCAATACATATGCCAATACATATACCAATACATATACCAACACATATACCAATACATATACCAATACATATACCATAGCAATGCATATGCCAATACATATACCAATACATATAGCAATACATATGCCAGTACATATACCAATACATATACCAATACATATAGCAATACATATACCAATACATATACCAATACATATACCAATACATATACCAATACATATACCAATACATATACCAATACATATGCCAATACATATACCAATACATATACCAATACATATACCAATACATATACCAATACATATACCAATACATATACCAATACATACACCAATACATACACCAATACATACACCAATACATATGCCAATACATATACCAATACATATACCAGTACATATACCAATACATATACCAATACATATACCAATACATATACCAATACATATACCAATACATATACCAATACATATACCAATACATATACCAATACATATACCAATACATATACCAATACATATGCCAATACATATACCAATACATATACCAATACATATACCAATACATATACCAATACATATACCAATACATATACCAATACATATACCAATACATATACCAATACATATACCAATACATATGCCAATACATATACCAATACATATACCAATACATATACCAATACATATGCCAATACATATACCAATACATATACCAATACATATGCCAATACATATACCAATACATATACCAATACATATGCCAATACATATACCAATACATATACCAATACATATGCCAATACATATACCAATACATATACCATAGCAATGCATATGCCAATACATATACCAATACATATAGCAATACATATTCCAGTACATATACCAATACATATGCCAATACATACACCAATACATACACCAATACGTACACCAATACATATGCCAATACATATACCAATACATATACCAATACATATACATATACCAATACATATACCAATACATACACCAATACATATGCCAATACATATACCAATACATATACCAATACATATACATATACCAATACATATACCAATACATATATCATAGCAATGCATATGCCAAAACATATACCAATACATATAGCAATACATATGCCAGTACATATACCAATACATATTCCAATACATATAGCAATACATATACCAATACATATACCAATACATATACCAATACATATACCAATACATATGCCAATACATATACCAATACATATACCAAACATATACCAATACATATACCAATACATATACCAATACATATACCAATACATATACCAATACATATACCAACACATATACCAATACATATACCAAACATATACCAATACATATACCAATACATATACCAATACATATACCAATACATATACCAATACATATACCAACACATATACCAATACATATACCAATACATATACCAATACATATACCAATACATATACCAATACATATACCAATACATATGACAATACATATGCCAATAAATATGACAAAACAAATACCAATACATATACCAATACATATACCAACACATATACCAATACATATACCAATACATATGACAATACATATACCAATACATATACCAATACATATGCCAATACATATACCAATACATATACCAATACATATGCCAATACATATACCAATACATATGCCAATACATATACCAATACATATACCAATACATATGCCAATACATATACCAATACATATACCATAGCAATGCATATGCCAATACATATACCAATACATATAGCAATACATATTCCAGTACATATACCAATACATATGCCAATACATATACCAATACATATACCAATACATATGCCAATACATATACCAATACATATACCAATACATATGCCAATACATATACCAATACATATGCCAATACATATACCAATACATATACCAATACATATGCCAATACATATACCAATACATATACCATAGCAATGCATATGCCAATACATATAGCAATACATACACAAATACATATACCAATACATATGCCAATACATATACCAATACATATGCCAATACATATACCAATACATATACCAATACATATGCCAATACATATACCAATACATATACCAATACATATGCCAATACATATACCAATACATATACCAATACATATACCAATACATATGCCAATACATATGCCAATACATATACCAATACATATGCCAATACATATACCAATACATATACCAATACATATGCCAATACATATACCAATACATATACCATAGCAATGCATATGCCAATACATATAGCAATACATACACAAATACATATACCAATACATATACCAATACATATGCCAATACATATACCAATACATATACCAATACATATGCCAATACATATACCAATACATATGCCAATACATATACCAATACATATACCAATACATATGCCAATACATATACCAATACATATACCATAGCAATGCATATGCCAATACATATACCAATACATATAGCAATACATATTCCAGTACATATACCAATACATATGCCAATACATATACCAATACATATACCAATACATATGCCAATACATATACCAATACATATACCAATACATATGCCAATACATATAGCAATACATACACAAATACATATACCAATACATATGCCAATACATATACCAATACATATGCCAATACATATACCAATACATATACCAATACATATGCCAATACATATACCAATACATATACCAATACATATGCCAATACATATACCAATACATATACCAATACATATACCAATACATATGCCAATACATATGCCAATACATATACCAATACATATACCAATACATATACCAATACATATACCAATACATATACCAATACATATACCAATACATATACCAATACATATACCAATACATATACCAATACATATACCAATACATATACCAATACATATACCAATACATATACCAATACATATACCAATACATATACCAATACATATACCAATACATATACCAATACATATACCAATACATATACCAATACATATACCAATACATATGCCAATACATATGCCAATACATATACCAATACATATACCAATACATATAATACATATACCAATACATATACCAATACATATACCAATACATATACCAATACATATACCAATACATATACCAATACATATGCCAATACATATACCAATACATATACCAATACATATACCAATACATATACCAATACATATACCAATACATATGCCAATACATATACCAATACATATACCAACACTTATACCAATACATATACCAATATATATACCATAGCAATGCATATGCCAATACATATACCAATACATATAGCAATACATATGCCAGTACATATACCAATACATATACCAATACATATAGCAATACATATACCAATACATATACCAATACATATACCAATACATATGCCAATACATATAGCAATACATATACTAATACATATACCAATACATATACCAATACATATGCCAATACATATGCCAATACATATACCAATACATATACTTGTGGTCTATGATATCAACATGTCCAGCACGAATGACTGGTTAGTGTGCTGCTACTTTCCAGTTGTGAAAGCTGATGAGCGGCTGTTTGGTGAGCTACAGCTGTGTGGCCTTCCATGATGGTACTTTGCATCATTTCATTCCACATGGAGTTGACTAATGACTCGGAACTTGGTTTCCTTCTTCTCCCTTGTATGCCTGTCAGCCTCGCAGCTGTCAACATCTCTCGTCTCAGTTTACGATGTCAATTAAACGGCTCGTCACTTGTTGACGTCAGTTCCTTTCTGTTGCTGGCAACTCCAACCAATCAGTGGCACCGATAAATATGTCATAATTAGAGAGTGTACAACCAGTTCTCGAGGAACTAGTGCTCACAGATTGACATGTACACCAACTTCAACAGCCTGGGACCTGGGAAGACCGGAATTAAAACTAGAGCATGCACTGCCAGCTCACTTGCTGCAGCTTGGACCAACACAACTCATTGCCTGGGAGATGCGAAGACGGGCATCAAGACTAGGGTGCAGTGTCAACTCTCAAAGATGTAGTTTATGTCACATGACCTAGTGGTGATCTTTTACTCCTCAGCTGATGTGGCAGTTAGTTGTTGTTTTAATCAGGTGTAGTGATGGCAACGGTTGATGAATGACAAAGGAAACACAATGCAGGAATGTACAGGGCAGCGGTCACTGAAGGTCAGCTATGACACGAGGGGTAAGAATTTCAGAAGTTAGGCGGGGGAAGTGCTGTGTAGTGAGAACATGTCCTAAGTGGTGACATGTGCAAATGTTGGATGTAACAAAGTAATTATTAAATGCACTTTGTGAGTGTTTCTTCCCCATCCCCTGATTGCAAGGATTGTCTGTCGGGAGGTAAATGATTCCGAAGGTGAGGCAGTCTATTGCAACAACTAGCTAGCACTAGATGTATTTGCAGGAGAGCAGTTCTCATTTAACTTTCCTGATTTAGTAGAGCTGCTGCAGAAGGGGATGTAGAAGGTGATGAAGTACGAAATAGCCAAGTGAGACTTTTCACACAAAACATAGCGTCTATCAATTCCAGTTGGTACAATAATGGGAGCAGAGCAGGTCTGAAGTCAAGTCGTTGAGAATGTACTTGCATAGATGCACGCCTCTGGCACCCTTTCTAGCTTCTATATATCTTCCTTGAGTTGGTGAGGATGCCGCTGAGGAGGAGCAATTTGTAAGTTAGGAGCGAACCAACAACACGTACATCAACTCCTCTCTGAAGAAATTATCTGACTGGAACATTGCGTGGAGATCTGGAAAGGAACAAATGAGTTCCAATGGAGGAGACCTAGGTCTCGGTGTGTGTCTAGGAAGAGATATGTCACCACCACTGAATGGGTGCTTGAAAACAAAGGGGGGAGGGGTGCTGGTACAGAAAGAAATGAAAGGAATACTCGTTTAACAAACTAGGGATTTCAGTTTCCATTCTTTACTCCAGGTGGAAAGGGAGTCAAAATCCTCCTATAGTTGCACACGATGGAGAAAGGATGTTTGCCTTGTGTAGACATCCACCACCATCAGGAAAGGATAGCAGTCAACTATAGAAACATCGTAGGGCCAAGGATGCTTCCTGAAGGAGAGTCACAGCTATAAATATAATGGAAAATTTATAAGATTGCGCTGAAGGAAAGTCACATGACTTGGATGGTCTCGTTGCCTGTCCCGGACATCACTTGGACAGTCACATTCAATTGCTACTGATCCATCGACAGTGATCTTTTTTAGCAAGAGGAGAGATACGTGTTATCCTAACCATCTTCAACAGGATCAGCATCATGGAGACTTGTATCCTGCAGCATACTTTACCACACAATGAATATCATGACCTGAGCAATTGTAAAGGGAAGAAGGAGAAAGGTTTCTGGTACTCTCTCCATGGTCTGCCATGACAGCCTATCTGCTCTTCTTTGACACTCGATGACACCAGAGGAGACTAAATTATACTCCCTCTCTGACTCGGTAGAGATGAGATGACCCCTCGATGCCTGAGCTAAACCTTTCTCTTTAACCAGTGTGGTAAGTTTCATTAGTGTACTTCTTTTAGGGCCTGTAGCTCTTTTCCTAGAGGCAGGGGTGGATCTAAGGGTGCCATGGTGCCTCAGTAGCTTCTCCATTTACTACCAGTGCACTGGCTGCTGTGACACTGCAAGTCACTCTATAGAATATATTAGATCAGTGCTGAACCGCATCGTTAGATGTCTGCTAAAGGTATAGCTATTCCACAGGGCAGGTGTTGTATACATTGTATTACTTACAGTGTGCTCCAGACAGCTGCCAGCTCTGCTAGCAATGATAGCTGACCATGCAGATGGCCAGTGTCAATATAATTATAACAATTCACATGTGACATTCACTTTTGGAGAGCTTGAACTTCTGCTTACATTGAGCCTCTTATGCTAAAACTTTGAGCCTCTCCGGCTAGCTTAAAAGCCTGAGCCTCTTCTGCTAGCTTATAAGCCTGAGCCCTCTC
Organism: Cladorhizidae sp. MBARI D1340-BT2; assembly: GCA_028752905.1. Taxonomy (NCBI): domain Eukaryota; kingdom Metazoa; phylum Porifera; class Demospongiae; order Poecilosclerida; family Cladorhizidae; species Cladorhizidae sp. MBARI D1340-BT2. The sequence continues at coordinate 15,888,151 of JAQNBH010000003.1, read as the reverse complement.
CTGCTAGTTTAAAAGCCTGAGTCTCTTCTGCTAGTTTAAAAGCTTGAGCCTCTTCTGCTAGCTTATAAGCCTGAGCCTCTCCTGCTAGTTTAAAAGCCTGAGCCTCTTCTGCTAGCTTATAAGCCTGAGCCCTCTCCTGCTAGTTTAAAAGCCTGAGTCTCTTCTGCTAGTTTAAAAGCTTGAGCCTCTTCTGCTAGCTTAAAATCCCAAGCCTCTCCTGCTAGTTTAAAAGCCTGAGTCGCTCCTGCTAGTTTAAAAGCCTGAGTCTCTTCTGCTAGTTTAAAAGCCTGAGTCTCTTCTGCTAGCTTAAAAACCTGAGCCTCTTCTGCTAGCGTAAAATCCCAAGCCTCTCCTGCTAGCTGCTAGTTTAAAAGCCTGAGTCTCTTCTGCTAGTTTAAAAGCCTGAGTCTCTTCTGCTAGCTTAAAAGCCTGACTCTCTCCTGCTAGCTTAAAAGCCTAAGCCTCTCTGCTAGCTTAAAAGCCTGAGCCTCTCTGCTAGCTTAAAAGCCTGAGTCTCTTCTGTTAGCTTAAAGTCCAAGCCTCTTCTGCTGCTTAAAGCTCAAGCCTCTCCTGCTAGCTTAAAGCCTGTGTATGTCTGATTGCCAAGGCCAACTGCCTGTCACTAAGTTGCGGTAACAAGCAACACACGAATATAGCTACGCCACTTCTTTCCTGGAAGTTCTTGCAGCTGAAATTTAGACAGCTCGGCTACCTTGCATATGATCCACATTCATGTACCTGTTTCATCTAATGAGGCTGCTGCAGTTAGTAAAGCTGTGCATGCATGAAGAGATGAAGAAATGCCCGGTGGTCAAGATGAGCAGTGACTTCATAGCTGGTTGGACAACAGCTGTGCTCCTGTGAGTGATGAACATGAAATCGATGGTAGTAGTCCTAGTAACCTTGGAAACTGATGCTGACAATAATTGAGTTCATTTAGATCCCGTTATCCAGTGGGCATGGCTGGTGGCACACGAAGCTGACTTGTGGTACTGAGAAGAGCTCTTCAGCCGAGCATCTGAGCCACTCACAAGCACTGCAGGGTTTGCCTCGGAAGAGCTCTTCAGCCGAGCATCCGAGCCACTCGCAAGCACTGCAGGGTTTGCCTCGGAAGAGCTCTTCAGCCGAGCATCCGAGCCACTCACAAGCACTGCAGGGTTTGCCTCAGAAGAGCTCTTCAGAGGAGTTGATTTGGTCATGTAGTACAGTTGGAAGAGGAGAGGAGGCAGAAAGATGGTGAACAGTACAAAATCACTCCAGAAGAGGTGGTAGATAAACCTCCCCCCCCCCCCCCCCCCCCCCGAGTGACTTCCAACAGTGGAAAGGTTGGTTTGCTTGGCATACAGCTTGGAGGGCCACCTTCGGAGAGACCTGCACAACACCTATATGCAACCATGCTGAGCAGGAGCCACTGCATTCAACAGCATCTCATGCCCAACTTTCTTCCCCAAGGACTCTTTGATAATGGTGTCACAGATTGGACACGCACACATACCCAAACAAACACACACACCACACACACATCTTTCTTGGAGCTAGAGGATGATTTAGTGCTGGAATTTGACTCTGCAGATATGCAGTAGTGTTGTTGTTTTGGGGCCTTCTTTTGAGAAGCTTTGCTTGGCATGCCTACATGGCAAGGTGATATTAATCAACCCATCTGCCAGTGCCAACCCTGCCCTAGTATTATGCCTTTCTCCTTCCCCTCCTTCCCCTATATAATTAAATGGCAACATGGGAATTAAAAAACCAATAGCTGATAGTTGATTTTGTTGTAGCTCAGAATAGCAGATTTGATTCCTTACCGCCAATCTTGTCCAACCCCAGCCGGTTCACTTTGAGAACCTTAATGAACTGCAAGAACATTACACCCCTTTCATTTGAACACATTAGCTAAACTTGGTGTGCAGCTGTTGTTTTTATATTTTATTATTGTTGTTGTTGTTGTTATTTATTATTATTATTATTATTATTACTATTATTACTATTATTACTATTATTATTATATTATTATTATTATTATTATTATTATTATTATTATTATTATTATTATTATTATTATTATTATTATTATTATTATTATTATTATTATTATTATTATTATTATTATTATTATTATTATTATTATTATTATTATTATTATTATTATTATTATTATTATTATTATTATTATTATTATTATTATTATTATTATTATTATTATTATTATTATTATTATTATTATTATTATTATTATTATTATTATTATTATTATTATTATTATTATTATTATTATTATTATTATTATTATTATTATTATTATTATTATTATTATTATTATTATTATTATTATTATTATTATTATTATTATTATTATTAATTACTATTATTAATAATATTATTACTATTATAATTATCCAGCAATATTTCCCTCCATAATGCAGTACTGACAGCCCACATGCATGATAGACCTGCCTCTTGTTGTAAATGGACAGGTTATTGTCCCTCGAAGGACTGCTTATCATAAGAAGCCTTCACTATTTTTGTCCAGTATCTACCACTGGCTGCCTTAATGTATTCCGAAACTCACTCACATGTTCTTCACTCCCCTGCCCTCCTTGCAGATTAAGTGTGTGTCACTCTCTGCAATATCGTGACCCACAGCTGTATGGACTTTGATCTTGGAGATGCACCTATTACCCCCAAAGACTTTGCTACGCAAGAGTAAGCAAAGCTGCAGTTCAATGAGCTCCTTATTAATAATTTTTTTAAATAAATTTTATTTAGTTTGAAGCCTCTATAGGACAAAACTTGAATGCTTGCTAGAGCACTGTTAGATTGCATTGCTCCACCCATTGTCCTAGCAGCCCCTAGCATAGCTGGAGGCCTAATTCAGTACTGATCTGTGCAATTTTAATGCCATCTTGAAATCATCTGCCAGCTCCTTGATGGAATCCTCGCTGGCACTTCTGGTGTATCTTCTAGTGAGTAACTCATTAAGCGGAGGCAGATCAGTCCCCACGTTTTTTTCACTTCATCCACTCAGAAGCACCATCCCTAAACAACAACTCACACACATACAGAGTTGGGCTCGTGGTGCTACCTTGCAGGAGAGCATTCCATCTCTCTTCTGACAGACTCCCACCCACTCTAAACTTGTGGTTGATGTTGTCCATGGAACAACCTAATATGTCAGTCAGTTAGTATATCCAGTCACTCCTGGTTTTCTCAGTGCCAGGTCCAGGGCTTCACTGGGTCATAACCTGTCTTTAGATCCTCAAAGATCAAGAACTGCTTAGCCTGTGGTCTTGTTTTGTATCAGTGAGCCCAGAAAGATATAATCAGGCCACCCAACGCCACACTGAGGTGGTCTCTCCCTCTCTCTATCAACTTCTAGAATCTAGTTCTGGCAAGAAATTTACCAGCCACACAAGTGACCACAGCACTGCTTATCAACAAGGGGAAACAACATTGAGAGTGGGGGGGGGGGGGGGGGGGAATCAACCCATTCCTTGGGACTCTTCTTTCCTCCCAAAATTGTACATTGGCCAATAGAACCCCAGCACAGCCACCTTCAATTTTCTGGAGTGATGTTAGAACTGCCTGTTGCTTTTGCTCAGTTTGAAGTGACCCTTGGATACTTCAGCTACTATTGGCTCAGTACCAATGATGTAACAGCTTCCCTCGGCCTCACTTTGGTCAACTCTGCACCACCTTCATGTAGCATGTCTTGGTGAAGTGTCTTTTCCAGCATTAAAGATGTAAAGTTTTACACTCCCATACAGATGGATAACCACTCTGGCAGGAGCTCCACCTCTTCTTCCAAACTGCACCCCCCCCCCCCCCCTTCCCCTCACACACACACACAGCACACATACCCAGGCCAGTTCTCTCTCCCTCATGTGCATTATTGCTTCTCTGTAGCTGAGGGGGTCTGCTCTTTACAACACCAAACAACTCGTCCATGATTCAATCAAGACAGAGCACACTCTCTTTGCAGCTAACAAACCTCTTGCCTCCATTCATTCCTACCGTCTTCATGAGACCTCTCCATGCCATTCTCCCCTAGCCACACATAAGCTGATGGTCTTGTGTCGTACTTGCAGCATCTTTCTTCACAGTGATGTCCAACCACACCTACTCATCACCTTGTCTCATGGTGACAATCCGCTTGGACTTGGAATGTTCCCACGTCAGTTTGTGCGTCTCCTTCTTCCTGAACCATGAGTTACATTCATTTGCCTGCTAGGCAAGAAGAAAGCAAATTATTTCTTCCCTGCATTATTGGTGACCCCGCATCTGTGTAGACCTTTTACCTAACCCCTATGACAGACCTCCCAATCTTGGCAGATTAAATCCCTGGACATATGACCAATTTTCCCTGGACAATGAGTCATTTCCCTGGACACCAAACAGTCAGTGTACTGTATATTATAGCTACTGAGCAAAAGATTTACATAAAATTTGAAACCAACAATACTAGCTAGCTACTATATACTTACAACTAATTAAAAATGCAAGGTTAGTCACCGCCAGACTCAAATTATTCTGACTTGAGACTGCATGGTAGTTTTTCTTAAACTTCTGCAAGTTGCAGTCTTTACTGATCGAAGGAAATCAGCAGAAAGAAGATGGCTACTGCCGAAACAAGGTTTGCTGTTATTGATTTTGGCTTGATTTTGGCACTGAGTAAATCACAAACTGTTGAAGTATCCGAGCACACTCTTTGGTCAGTTACAATTTTTCTAACCATGCTGAAAAGCCTTTTCGGATCAGCATTGGAATGTGGAAGTACCAAGACCCTTTTAGCAAGCTGTGAAAGCACACCAAATCTGTGACTTTCATGGTCAGATACACACTTCACTTCAGACCTAGCAGCCCTAAAATAATCAGTGGCCTTGCTGTTTTTGAAGTTGACTATCAGAGCATGCTCAGAAAATCTTGAAATTCAATAGTGAATGTATCCATCTCATCTGTAGAAAATGATGTAAACCGAGTTGCGAGATTGATAATACCACTGGTAGATATTTTAGTGCGATAGCGTGGGTCAAGTTCTTTGATGACTTTATCTTCAAAAGGAAACTTAAAGGAAGCCTTGTAGATGTACCAATACCAAGTTCATCATTTTCAACTTGATTTTGTTGCTCAAAATATTTGATCTTGGTGATATCATGAATACCAGCACTATTGTTTATAACTTCATGTATCCTTGAAGCATGACACGTATGTCTGATTGAAGTGAGCCAATATGACTTGCACTTGTTTGCAAGGCAACAGTAAACTTGTTGAGAGGCTTTAAAGCGAATTATACAAAGTGGCAAAAAAGCTTTACCAATGGGTCCTTTTACAGTTTGTTAATTCGATGAACATGCTCATTGGCTGCTGTACTTTCGGCTTCAAGATCAAAATAAGCATAAAGAGCAGGCCATTTGTCAATAAGCCGCATAATGCAGCACTCCAAACTTAGCCAGAATGTAGTACAATGCTTCAAATTTTTTAGTGGTTTGATATCTGCAAAGTCAGCTTCTATTTCAGAGTATTCAGCCCATCTTTTTGCAGAGTATTTGAAGTGATAACAAATGTCTATGAGAAGGCTATCAACAGATACTGGAATTTTTTTTTAAGCCTGCGGTAGCACATAGAGCAGCAAGATGGCAAGTGCAACCAAGACTGAATAGATTTGGTTGTTTTTCCTTAATTCTGCTCAAGGACAGAATTATTTTCCCCAACCATTACAGAAGCTGTATCTGATGTATAGCCAATCACATTAGACCATGGGATTTTATGACATTCTAATTCCTTTGATAAAGCATCAAACATCGCTTGTGCAGTAGCCACATTACAAACTGGCATTGCTAACAATTGTGAGATAGCAGAGTGTGCACTTTCATCCCAAAATCTTACCATTATAGCGAAATATTTCCGTCATCTTGATCATCACCCCCATCGCAAAGGATAGTGAAAGGAGATGATGCACAGGCTTCGATTACATTTTCATTGAGTGCAGGAGCAAGAGTATTTTTAATGATGGCTTGTGTCTTTGTTGCTCCACAAGCAAACCCTTCAGCTATTTTACTATATATCTAGGGGAACATATTTTTACACAGTTTTGTGAAGTGGTCTCCAGCAGAAAATGCTAAGTTATGCTCTGCTATGAAAATTGTGAAATACAATTCAGCTGTAGTAACCTGCTCATTAAGTGACTGCTTCTTTTGAGATAGCAAGGATGTCATTGTAGCGAAAGCTTTGGCTCCATCTTTATGGCATTTATTCTCCATATGTCGCTTCACTTCACATAATCCTCCACCACCCACTGAGAGATTGATTGCACAGATGTTGCAGTGGGCATAACTTGGTCCCTTTCTACTTGATGACATGTTGTAGCATGTCAATTCATCTTTTCACTTGCAGATTCTTTTTGGCTTCTTCTGAGGTGGTGGTTCAGCCATTTTCAGCAAACTAGCTGCTAAAACAGCTGGTGATCTGGTGATCCAGCTGCTTTTACCACAATGTAATCATGGCATCAGTGGTATGCTCATTTTTACAAAGGAAATGTGTATATTGGACCTTGATCATTAATTAATGAGGCTAATTTTTACCACACAAAGGAAATGTGTATATTGGACCTTAATCATTAATGGGGCTCATTTTTACCACACAAAGGAAATGTTTATATTGGACCTTGGTCATTAATGGGTGAGAATTCCTGGACAAATGTAGCAAATCCCTGGACCTCTGGACAGAATCTTGAAAAGGCTAAATCCCTGGACAGTCCAGAGCATCCCTACAGTTGGGAGGTCTGTTATGATAACCCTCTGCCACCCTCAACCCAAACATGTGTATTGAAGTTACGGTGTCCATCTCATCAAGTATCATCACCTCTCTCTCTCTTATACACAACACACACATGCAGACACTAGACAAGGCCACACGCAATATAAATACATATTATTACTATCCCATAGCTTGTGAGTGTGACTAATACATGCATGTGTTTAAAAGAGAATCTTGTTACTAAAGCTTAACAGTGCTGATACTTTATTATAGATCCTAGAACGCTGTTGGTGTGCATTATTTAGGAAGTGTTTGTGTTTAATCTGGCTAAATGACCCGAGTATAAAAGTGGTCAACTTCAACAAGTGTCAGCCTATAAGTACAACAGCCATGAGATCACCATTATCAGCAGCAGCTGCTCTCAACCTTGTAACAAGCTCAGCCTTGCCTCTATGTTTGCTTTCTCCCCAGCCAGCATTGTCCACTCGGCAGCCACCAGTGAACAGCATCTTGGTTCTCTCTCCACAGCCACTTGGCAGCCACCAGTACACAGCGTCTTGGTTCTCTCTCTCCAGCCAGCACTGTCCACTTGGCAGCCACTAGTGCACAGCATCTTGGTTCTCTCTCCACAGCCAGCACTGTCCACTCGGCAGCCACTAGTGCACAGCATCTTGGTTCTCTCTCCCCAGCCAGCACTGTCCACTCGGCAGCCACTAGTGCACAGCATCTTGGTTCTCTCTCCCCAGCCAGCACTGTCCACTTGGCAGCCACCAGTGCACAGCGTCTTGGTTCTCTCTCCCCAGCCAGCACCCACTCGGCAGCCAAATGGAACAGAGTTGACACCTGATGGGGGGAGGCTTACCATTTCTACTAATCCTCTTGAAGTGGAGCCTGGTAATTTAGTGATAAGATTGTCCCACTAGAGGTCTGCACATTTACGTCAACTTAGTCCTTCGACCAAGATGAGTAGGGACAGTGCCTAGGGCCTGTAGCTCTTCTGGTGTGTTAATTAGGATGCATTTGTGTTGAACTTTGACACCATCTCTGGTTGCTAGCAAATCTTATTTCAGAATTACCTACTGCAGTTCCTACTGGTGCGCGTTAATTAGGATGTGTTTGTTGACATCGACGCCACCTCTGGTTGCTGCAAGTTTTATCACAGAATTATCTACTGCATTCCTTCCACTCATGTTTATCAGTAATGGCAAGGACTCTGTGCTATTTCACTTGGAGAAGATCTGGCAACTACATCAAGCAACGTATTTGCAGGTTGGAAATGCTTGGCTTGACTCAGACCATCAGTCTTCGTGCGTGGCCAACTAGTACAACCAAAGTCAGTGAGACCATGGTCGGCACGATGAAGCCCCTTTCGGCCACGAATCCTGGTGGAAGTGCACTTCCTGTTCCTTCCCAACCGATCTCTGAAGCAAGGTGTCTGAGAGTCACGAAGTGGCTATGTCCGTCACCCGGGCACCTACAGAGCCATGCCGATCTAAATTCAATATTAGAGGCCTCATTATTGTCACCACTACATGTACATTGTCGATCTGGATGAGCGTGGGGTTGGGCAGAGTGTGCCTCTGTGTGGGCTCGGAGGAGGAGGAAGGGAAAATGTAGACCTGTGGAGCTTTTGACACCATGCGTAATTGAAGAGAGCATTGTTGCATCAAGAAGGAATGAAATATTGAGGACTCTCTGAAGACTCCAACACCCATTAATTACACACAAAGCATTGTGACCCTTCTATTTAATGCTGAATGCATCACTTTCATTGAAGGAGTTAGTTAGTGTGTCCAGTACTTCCCTGTTTATTTTTATTAAGCCTAGTGCTCTTCATGGTGCATCACATGATATCACATGATCTACCATCCCCAGTACAACTCCACCTTCAAACAACTGGTTTAAGTCTCTGTGAAGAGGTGACTGTTGAATGAACTGCAGAGCTGCAATGAATCTCTAAATTCTGGTTGTTTAGTATCCCTGCTAACCCCCTACCTGTACCCTATGTCAGGTAGGTAATTACCCCCAAACACCAAACCTGTTTTCAAAACACAAAATTATTTGTAAATGCTCTCAACAGCACAGAGGGTGGTCCACTCTGTGTTGATATGATTAATTCTCAATCCAAGATAACAAGTGAGCGCAAGAGGAAATCTGACAAGAGCTCCCTGTTAATAATCACTTTCAATATGCTAGTACCAAGCTTAAATAACTCAGCTACTATAATGTAAAAGCCAGCATATCTTTATCTAGTAGACTCTTTATAGTACAACAGCTAGTTATCTGCTCTCGAGAGTATATATGGTACCTAGCTTTGTTTGCTCCTTGTTCTAGTACAGACAGTCACATCCAGCAACAGGGCTATACATGTATACAATTATATTATATATATAATGGGAACTCTCAAGAGTAGATAACTAACTTTTATTCTGGTTCTTTGTTATCTATACCTGCAAAGGCTATAGCAACTCGGAGTTGCACTAGTCCTTGCAGCTGCTATTGGTCTAGACTTAGCCTACTCAACCAGACCACATATGATTAGATTTGAACAATTCACCCTCCAGCAATTAGTACATAGAGGGCACTTTCCAGGAATAGTTAGTAGTTTTTACAACAGAACTCCCCCCCCCCCCCCCCAAGCAATTAGTACATAGAGGGCACCTTCCAAGAATTAGTAAAGAGTTTTTACAGAACTCCCCTCCCCAGCAATTAGTACATAGGGGGTATCTTCCAGGAATTAGTAAATAGTTTTTACACATAACCTCCAGAATTAGTAAATAGATGTTTTACAGAAAAACCCATAGCAATTTGTACATAGATTTGCAGAACCAAGAACTAAGTAGCCAGGCTACTTATTGGTACTCTCCTTTTTCAACTTACCACTGTAAAAACAAAACTAGGGGTGGTACAGCTGCTATGACATCATCAGGAGTGAGACCTAAAAACAAATGAAACCACACTAGCATTAGCAACCAGTACATATATATACACCACACTAGCATTAGCAACTAGTACATATATATATACACCACACTAGCATTAGCAACTAGTACATATATATACACCACACTAGCATAAGCAACTAGTACATATATATATACACCACACTAGCATTAGCAACTAGTACATATATATATACACCACACTAGCATTAGCAACCAGTACATATATATATACACCACACTAGCATTAGCAACTAGTACATATATATATACACCACACTAGCATTAGCAACTAGTACATATATATATACACCGCACTAGCATTAGCAACCAGTACATATATATATACACCACACTAGCATTAGCAACTAGTACATATATATATACACCACACTAGCATTAGCAACTAGTAAATATATATATGTACACCACACTAGCATTAGCAACTAGTACATATATATATACACCACACTAGCATTAGCAATTAGTACATATATATATACACCACACTAGCATTAGCAACTAGTACATATATATATACACCACACTAGCATTAGCAACTAGTACATATATATATACACCACACTAGCATTAGCAAATAGTACATATATATATACACCACACTAGCATTAGCAACTAGTACATATATATATACACCACACTAGCATTAGCAACTAGTACATATATATACACCACACTAGCATTAGCAACTAGTACATATATATACACACCACACTAGCATTAGCAACTAGTACATATATATATACACCACACTAGCATTAGCAACTACTACATATATATATACACCACACTAGCATTAGCAACTAGTACATATATATATACACCACACTAGCATTAGCAACTCGTACATATATATATACACCACACTAGCATTAGCAACTAGTACATATATATATACACCACACTAGCATTAGCAACCAGTACATATATATATACACCACACTAGCATTAGCAACCAGTAAATATATATATACACCACACTAGCATTAGCAACTAGTACATATATATATACACCACACTAGCATTAGCAACTAGTACATATATATATATACACCACACTAGCATTAGCAACTAGTACACATATATATACACCACACCAGCATTAGCAACCAGTAAATATATATATACACCACACTATCATTAGCAACCAGTACATATATATATACACCACACTAGCATTAGCAACTAGTAAATATATATATGTACACCACACTAGCATTAGCAACTAGTACATATATATATACACCACACTAGCATTAGCAACTAGTACATATATATATACACCACACTAGCATTAGCAACTAGTACATATATATATACACCACACTAGCATTAGCAACTAGTACATATATATATACACCACACTAGCATTAGCAACCAGTACATATATATATACACCACACTAGCATTAGGAACCAGTACATATATATATATACACACTAGCATTAGCAACTAGTACATATATATATACACCACACTAGCATTAGCAACTAGTACATATATATATACACCACACTAGCATTAGCAACCAGTACATATATATATACACCACACTAGCATTAGCAACCAGTAAATATATATATACACCACACTAGCATTAGCAACTAGTACATATATATATACACCACACTAGCATTAGCAACTAGTACATATATATATACACCACACTAGCATTAGCAACTAGTACATATATATATACACCACACTAGCATTAGCAACTAGTACATATATATATACACCACACTAGCATTAGCAACTAGTACATATATATATACACCACACTAGCATTAGCAACTAGTACATATATATACACCACACTAGCATTAGCAACCAGTACATATATATATATACACCACACTAGCATTAGCAACTAGTACATATATATATATACACCACACTAGCATTAGCAACTAGTACATATATATATACACCACACTAGCATTAGCAACTAGTACATATATATATACACCACACTAGCATTAGCAACTAGTACATATATATATACACCACACTAGCATTAGCAACTAGTACATATATATATACACCACACTAGCATTAGCAACCAGTACATATATATATACACCACACTAGCATTAGCAACCAGTACATATATATATATACACCACACTAGCATTAGCAACTAGTACATATATATATACACCACACTAGCATTAGCAACTAGTAAATATATATATACACCACACTAGCATTAGCAACTAGTACATATATATATACACCACACTAGCATTAGCAACTAGTACATATATATATACACCACACTAGCATTAGCAACTAGTACATATATATACACCACACTAGCATTAGCAACTAGTACATATATATATATACACCACACTAGCATTAGCAACTATTAAATATATATACACCACACTAGCATTAGCAACTAGTACATATATATATACACCACACTAGCATTAGCAACTAGTACATATATATATACACCACACTAGCATTAGCAACTAGTACATATATATATACACCACACTAGCATTAGCAACTAGTACATATATATATACACCACACTAGCATTAGCAATTAGTACATATATATATACACCACACTAGCATTAGCAACTAGTACATATATATATACACCACACCAGCATTAGCAACTAGTACATATATATATACACCACACTAGCATTAGCAACCAGTACATATATATATACACCACACTAGCATTAGCAACTAGTACATATATATATACACCACACTAGCATTAGCAACTAGTACATATATATATACACCACACTAGCATTAGCAACTAGTACATATATATATACACCACACTAGCATTAGCAACTAGTACATATATATATACACCACACTAGCATTAGCAACCAGTACATATATATATACACCACACTAGCATTAGCAACTAGTACATATATATATACACCACACTAGCATTAGCAACTAGTACATATATATATACACCACAGTAGCATTAGCAACCAGTAAATATATATATACACCACACTAGCATTAGCAACTAGTACATATATATATACACCACACTAGCATTAGCAACTAGTACATATATATATATATACACCACACTAGCATTAGCAACTAGTACACATATATATACACCACACTAGCATTAGCAACCAGTAAATATATATATACACCACACTAGCATTAGCAACTAGTACATATATATATACACCACACTAGCATTAGCAACTAGTACATATATATATACACCACACTAGCATTAGCAACTAGTACATATATATATACACCACACTAGCATTAGCAACTAGTACATATATATATACACCACACTAGCATTAGCAACTGGTACATATATATATACACCACACTAGCATTAGCAACTAGTACATATATATATACACCACACTAGCATTAGCAATTAGTATATATATATATACACCACACTAGCATTAGCAACTAGTACATATATATATACACCACACTAGCATTAGCAACTAGTACATATATATATACACCACACTAGCATTAGCAACTAGTACATATATATATACACCACACTAGCATTAGCAACTAGTACATATATATATACACCACACTAGCATTAGCAACTAGTACATATATATATACACCACACTAGCATTAGCAACTAGTACATATATATACACACCACACTAGCATTAGCAACTAGTACATATATATATACACCACACTAGCATTAGCAACTAGTACATATATATATACACCACACTAGCATTAGCAACTAGTACATATATATATACACCACACTAGCATTAGCAACTAGTACATATATATACACCACACTAGCATTAGCAACCAGTACATATATATATACACCACACTAGCATTAGCAACCAGTACATATATATATATACACCACACTAGCATTAGCAACTAGTACATATATATATACACCACACTAGCATTAGCAACTAGTAAATATATATATACACCACACTAGCATTAGCAACTAGTAAATATATATATGTACACCACACTAGCATTAGCAACTAGTACATATATATATACACCACACTAGCATTAGCAACTAGTACATATATATACACCACACTAGCTTTAGCAACTAGTACATATATATACACCACACTAGCATTAGCAACTAGTACATATATGTACACCACACTAGCATTAGCAACTAGTATATATATACACCACACTAGCATTAGCAACTAGTACATATATATACACCACACTAGCATTAGCAACTAGTACATATATATATATACCACACTAACATTAGCAACTAGTACATATATATATATATACACCACACTAGCATTAGCAACTACATATATATATACACCACACTAGCATTAGCAACTTGAACACATATATATACACCACACTAGCATTAGCAACTAGTACATATATATATATATACACCACACTAGCATTAGCAACTAGTACATATATATATATATACACCACACTAGCATTAGCAACTAGTACATATATATACACCACACTAGCATTAGCAACTAGTACATATATATATATACCACACTAACATTAGCAACTAGTACATATATATATATATACACCGCACTAGCATTAGCAACTAGTGCATATCAAGAGTATCTAATTGTTAACAACACTAAGTTACAAGTGTCCTGCTACTCAAGGAGGGGGGGGGGACCAAAGCTCATTCTTCAGTTCTCCATACACAGTTCCTCTGCTGCCACCACTACTCTATCCAATACATAACACACTCACCCACCTCCTACATCACTGCATCACTTACTCCCTCCACACCTTTCCCCAAAAGCAATGCCACCTTTTCATCCTTACTCACTCTTCTAAAAGTTCTTATGCTAAAGAAACGTGCTCATCAGTTAGCCATTTTCCAGTTTCCAGCTCCTTCTTCATTCCTTCTGTAAACTTCCTTTGGAATAAATATAACAATAATTCTAAGGTGATCCAAATGCATGGCATTGTGGATTTTTGCTTGATGTATACTTTTATAAGCAACATTCATCAAATCACCAATAACATTTACTCACTCTTCCTTAAGTTTTTGTGGCAAAGTTGTTGTTTTTTCTTCTGGTATTAGATTGGCTCTGACATTTGCCACAAGTCTCTATGCACTGGTCATGTCCTCTCTGACATTTGCCACAAGTCTCTATGTATTGTCACTGGTCATGTCCTCTCTGACATTTGCCACAAGTCTCTATGCATTGTCACTGGTCATGTCCTCTCTGACATTTGCCACAAGTCTCTATGTATTGTCGCTGGTCATGTCCTCTCTGACATTTGCCACAAGTCTCTATGTATTGTCGCTGGTCATGTCATTTTCCACAAGTCTCTATGTATTGTCGCTGGTCATGTCCTCTCTGACATTTGCCACAAGTCTCTATGTATTGTCGCTGGTCATGTCATTTTCCACAAGTCTCTATGTATTGTCGCTGGTCATGTCCTCTCTGACATTTGCCACAAGTCTCTATGTATTGTTTTGCATCACTGGTCATGTCATGTTTCCAATAATATCTTGACCAAATCTTGTGCTTGTTTGTCGACCCAAATGACCTAGAATAAGATATTAGTTTACCAGCAATACTATAACTGTGTGAGGTGTCACATGCATGCATCATTTGGGGGTATTTCTTACAAATTTAACACAAATTCTCCATGGTGAATCTTTGTTTGATTTTCTTGTAGAGGTCTTGAAATACAAGGTGCCATCTTTGCATCTGTAGTTATTTAAGGCCTATAAGTAAACACAATTAATCAATTAATTAAAGGCTTGGATGAGCACTACAGTTGCATATATTCATAATAATACTTTCTATTGAAGAGTGAAGAATTGGTTACCCTTTTCATCTTAAAGACACCATTAACAAATCTCTACGTCTACGCTGGCTGTGAAAGGCCCTGAACTCACCATTCGTTCTGCAAAATTTTGCTGGGATGCTGATCAATTATTGGTTGTCTCAAGTAAATATGGATACCATTATCTTTAGTGGTAAATTTGGTGCAACAGTTTATAGTATAGTGAGCTTGTACTGGGGGGAGATGGGGGGTGGGGGGTGCAATATTACCTACCTACCAAAGCAAGCTCTATGGAAGAGTACCAGAGCCATTCCCAGCATAATGATTTGTAAGGTTAGACTATTACTCTCACAAGCAGAATCCCACCCCCTGTAACTTACATTTATGCGCAAGTTTCTTTTTTGATCTTTATTTGAGCCACCTGGTGGACATACCCTGACGCAAATACTTATATACAAGATCAAAATCAGCTTCCACAGTGTTCAGCCCACAACAGAGCCAGGACTCTTCCTCCTCAGTACTGCTTCTTGCTCCTCCTAATAAGCAGCTTGCAGATCTATCTTGAGGGTGGTGGGGGGGGAGGTGTGTGTGTGTGTGGGGGGAGGGGGGGGGAGGGGGGTAACTGAGCACCTAATTGGTGTAATTTCATGTACAAATTTAGAATTATGGCAGCTACAGATAATCCCAGTATTGTATTTCTTACTTGAAATGCTTGACCAACTACAGCTGCTAAGGTTTATAAGAATAAAACAACAAAGCTGTAAAGTCAGTTCCTCTCACTCTTGAAGGAGCTTTCTGGCATTTTCATTCATTGATTAAATTTAATATACTGTATAAATCTGATGGCTGGGGAATTCATAAAGTTCTTTTCCAAGCACTTGAAAAGGCAAAATTGATAACCTAAGTTTAAAGTACCAAGTTTTTCTGGGTGCAGCAAAGTCTAAATACAATAATTATGGTGTGTGGGTAGAGCCAACTGCCTCCTTCAAACTAGTAAGTCCACAACCTTGTGATGCAACTACAGTCAACCAAATTATTGTGGGTGTGGTATGTGAAAAATGCAACTATGCATCACACTTGAATAAACTTCAGGTTTTGTACAGGAGGGTACACTGCCATGAGGGCCTGTTGAGAAGGTGCGACAGGTTGTCTATATAATTATATTATATATTTCCTGCACTAGTAATGCTTGGTGCCTGGCTGTTGATAATTCAGGTTTAAAAAAAAATGAAACGGATTGAAAGTAGAACCAGGCACCAAGAAAACATGCTGTACAAAAAGCCACTTATATATAAATGTTCAAAGATACATTATACAGCCTTCCTCAAGGAATTGGTATGATGAATTGCTCGAGAACTCCACAAAGCAAGCAGCAGAGAAAAGCAAGGACTCCAGCATCTATACTCTATATTTTTTCAGCATAGCATTTCCAGCATTATGTTCGATCGAATAATTATATTTAAATACCGAGTAGTGTTTATCAGAGAAATCACAAGTAATATTTCATATTTATCACTCCTTGCATTGTCATAATGTTCCATATGTCTTGGATAACTTGCAAGAATTATAGAGATATAATTATAGTGATTTTCTAGGGAATGAAGTGAAATCTCACCACTAAAGCAATTGGCGTCACATATTTTCCTGATCATTCCCACATAGAATTACCTCTGGCCATGTGAAATAACAAAGGTCTGTCATTTTGCTAACCAATTAAGTCTTCACCAGGTCAACAATAGAACATTGCTAGACATGAGTCAGTGATGCCTCAAACTACTTGCTGTCCAATACAAATCAAAGAAGTTGCCATTTTCATGATGAATTTGGATAAGCTTTGAATATATTTTTTACAGATGAAAGAACATCATTTTTTGGTCTGCATGAGGTTAATTTCATACTATCTACTCTATTTAGGAAATAATTAGCCTCTGCATTCAGACTCACATATCTACAATACGTAGCATCTATCTTCAGACTTTCAATATGTGCCCATAGCTTCAGTTTTCCACATCTACTAATACTTAGCCTCCGCTTTCAGGCTTTCATATCTACTAATATTTGTCTCTGCCTTCAGGCTTTCATATCTACATATACGCAGCCTCTTCATTCAGGCCTTGATATCTACTAATACTTAGCCCCTGCCTTCATGCTTTCATATCTACTAATACTTAGCCTCGGCCTTCAGAATAATAATCCTCTGCTTTCAGACTTTCATATCTACTAATACGTTGCATCTGCCTTCAGACTTTCATTATGTGCGCATGGCTTCAGTTTTACGCACCTACTAACACTTAGCCTCTGCCTCCAGACTTTCATATCTACTAATGCTTAGCCTCTGCCTTCAGGATTTCATATCTACTAACAGTTAGCCTCTATCTTCATGCTTTCAAATCTAACCTTTCCTTCAGGCATCATATCTATTAAGACTTAACCTCTGCCTTCATGCTTTCATATCTAGTCTCTTCCTTCAGCCTTCATATCTACTAATACTTAACCTTCAGGCTTTCATATCTACTAACACTTAGCGTCTACCTTCATGTCATGCTTTCATATATATTAATAGTTAGCAGGGGCAGATCCAAGGGTGTTTTTTTTGGGGGGGGGGAGGGGGGGGGGTTAGGGGATTGTCTACTGCCCTATCCCTAGTGAGGACTTATGAACCAAGCGCAGCAGAACCACGCCAGTCGTCCAGTCCTCTTATAACACAGCAGGTGCTGTCCTTAAGGCCAGTATATTGCCCTTTTTAAACATGCTTAACTTTGCTGTCCTTCATCCCCTACAACTGATTTTGATACCAGAAATCAGCTTGCTGCACGAGCTTTCTAATGATAGGCTTGATTAGATGTTTAGGTAAAGTGTAGAGATTTGGCAAAATTCTGACAGTGATCACACACAAAAAAACCTAATCAAAAGATTTGCCCTAATACACTTCTCTTTTATGGATGTACAGCACTATGCCTTGTGCAGTGAGTGAATGATTTAACCACAACAACTAAGTGTTGATGACAAGGTCAACCATATATGGACTAGCACTTCTAAGTTGTATATCCCAACACTCTCAAAGTCAGTGATGTAGTAGACTAAGCACTATGCCTTGCAATGAGTGGATGATTTAACCACAACAACTAAAAGGAGTGTTGATGACAAGGTCAACCATATATGGACTAGCACTTCCAAGTTGACTATCTCCACACTCTCTGCATAGAGCAAAGGCAGAGCTACCAAATGAAACATAATGAAGCAGGTTTACATATATTGAGATCTCTTTCTTTCCCTTCAACAAAACATGTTTCTGAGAAAAAGCAGTTGAATTGGATGACCACCATTAGATACTGCCAACATAAACTCTTTGTTTTTGCAGTTCTCTGTTCTTCTGAGTAAGTATTAGTGTAATTACCACTAGAATGCATGATCAGGTGAAATTCTTTGGAAGGTGGTGGCTCTGAAAGGATGGGGGGGGGGGGATATTCCCCATAACAGAATTCTCGAATTCTCTTTGCTATGAAATATTTATCCTCGTAATTCTCGGAGCTAATTGGTTGAGGGATTTCCAACTCCAAGTCCATAAGTAATAATTTTATAGAATAAATATTGAATTGCAATGTGTGATATCTAACAAACACATCAAGCAGAGTTCCTCAGCTTGTGTTGCCATGGTGATGTCACCCAATAAGGTGCCAAAGCAGCCAAAGCATATTGTTTGGGGGGGGGGGGGAGGGGGAGGACATTAAGCAAGAAGAAGGGAACTCGACTAGTTAACAAACGAGACAAATTGAACCACATAATAATCAACACAAACTAGTGTTGTGATGTTGGTTGTCATAGAGACCAGAACTGGGCAGCACTTCTTCTCTGCATGGCTGCTAGTTACTGCAGGACGTACAGGCTGGTGGTGGCGCCTCATTGTTCCTGTTAATTTTTTCACTGTGTTTTATCGTCGTGCATACACGTGCTCATAGAAACTCATAGAAGTGGATAATTGGGTTTTTGAATATTTCCCTCCTCCAGCAAAGTTTAGAGTGCAACATAATTATATTATTTTGCATGCCATGGCCCTTCTTATTGCATTGCAGTATTCTGTATCAAGTGACGTCTTCTTCCTCGTTGTCCCCCTCCATCAGCCGCTCTGATAATCCCGGTAAAGAAATGGTGGCCAAAGAGAAGGAATGCATGGAGAAATTCAAGGTCAGGGAAGACATGAAGTTCACACTGGCATCAGTTGGAGTGGATGTCCAGAAAGGAGGGGCTGCATGAGAAATGAAGGGGGTGAGGGGGCATTTATCCTCGACCCGTCATTTGAAAAATTGATGTTACCACCAAGGAGGAAATCTAGCAGAGAGGGGATTTATCGTAGTGGGAAGAGGGTTATGAAGTCTAGCAGAGAAAGGAACTATAAAGTCTAGTCAGGGGTGAGGAGGGGGAGGGGAATTACAAAGTCTAGGGGAAGGTGGTTTTAAAATCAAGCAGAGGAGGAGAACAAAGGGTTATAGAGTCTAGTGTAGGGGGAGGGTTGTAAAGTCTAGTAGAGGGGGGAAGGGGTTATAAGTCGAGCACTCTGACAAAAGACGAGTTTAAGAGAAAAAGAGCAATTGTAACTCGCGCTGGTTGGACCGGTAACCCCTCACCGTGGTCTTGCACACCCAGCGACAACACAACTGCACAGAGAACTAGCACGTGTGTTTCTGTTGCTACTCCATAGGCTAGTCATGTTGGCACAGATTTTGAATGCTGAAGGTGCTTGGTCCAAATGGTTACCCAACGGAAACTTTTTAAACCCATTTTCAAATACATTAATCAGGTTTCTGGCTAATTTGGCTAATTTTGTATAGCATTACGTCAGACAGTAGTGGCTATGGAATACCCAGTTGCTATGGCCTCCTATTGTATTCTGTTTGGCTTCTGGGAATTTTTTTAATGTTTTTATTTCAGTATGACCCAGTGTGATATTTACATCATTTTTGTGTGGATATCCATGAGTGATATTTACATCATGGTTGGGATATCCATGAGTGATATTTACATCATGGTGTGGATATCCATGAGTGATATTTACATCATGGTGTGGATATCCCTTTTTTCCCCAAGGAAAAAAGGATGGAGAAGCAGGGACGTATAAAGGAAAATTTGAATGGGGGGGGGGCGATTATTATATATAGATGTGTATACATTGTAAAATGATACATTTTGTAAATTATTTGTTATAGAAGTTAAAAGTGATGTAATAGCTAGCTAGTGGCTCTTTTTTTCTCAAAGCGCTCCTTCAGGTCCACCACTGATTAAAAAGTAGTGCTGTAGCAGCAGGTTCTAGTTTCACTTGAGTGACATCACCGAAGCCCCTGCAAAATCTGGCCTATCCGGTGAAGAGTCAGATGCTGCAATGTCGCAGGTATTGAAATACACCATCGGGATTTTTCTTGGTTTGGTAGTGTTGCTGTTGGTATTGGCAGTCCTGATCGTGGTCGTTTTGAGACGAAGAATGTTGCATAAAGTTGAACAGGATGGCAGCCAGAAAGGAGAAAAGGTAGAAGCAGTTGAAAAGTGTGATGAAGCCAAAGACAATGTTTATGTCTCCGTTTAGAATAGCAATTACTCTACCTTCATGGAGCATCTCCAACAACCAGCACCGCATAGTCACCAGGGTAATTGTTAACAAATTCTCACCGTGCTGGTCATTTTTATCCATCAGTCACTTATCAAGTGCTAAATTATACAAACTTTTGTGTGTGTTTTGCTTCTTTTGTTGACATGTCGTCTGTTGGTTTGTTTGTGCATGTGCGCACTCCATATTTTCACGTGTTATGTCTTCAGTATAAATTTGCACCGTCTATTTGTTCTTGGGGGAGGGGTGCGAGACTCAAACTGTCTGGTGTCCCTGGTGTGTGCATGTGGTTGTTGTTCTTCCTGGGAGTGGGACTGACAAGTACCGTACCTAGAGCTGTATTATTGCTACCTCTTGTGTAGTGTAGGGTGCAGAGCCGTAGCTCACCAAACAGCTGCTCTAGAGTGCTCAAAAGGTTTCAACTGGAAAGTATCCTGGTAGCACACCAACCAATCATCATGCTGGACATGTAGATACTGCGCACCACCTTGGGTCATGTGATGCCAACCCTTGACCTTCCACTTGCGGAGAAAAGGGTCTGGGAAAACGAGCATCATGAATTTGTTCTTGTCACACTATAACCAATATATACCAATACATATACCAATACATATACCAATACATATGCCAATACATATACCAATACATATGCCAATACATATACCAATACATATACCAATACATATACCAATACATATGCCAATACATATGCCAATACATATGCTAATACATATGCCAAAACATATTACAATACATATGCCAATACATATACCAATACATATACCAATACATATACCAATACATATACCAATACATATGCTAATACATATGCCAATACATATACCAATACATATGCCAATACATATACCAATACATATACCAATACACATATCAATACATATACCAATACATATACCAGTACATATACCAATACATATGCCAATACATATACCAATACATATACCAATACATATGCCAATACATATACCAATACATATACCAATACATATACCAATACATATACCAATACATATACCAATACATATACCAATACATATACCAATACATATGACAATACATATGCCAATACATATGACAATACATATAGCAATACATATACCAATACATATACCAACACATATACCAATACATATACCAATACATATACCAATACATATACCAATACATATACCAATACATATGCCAATACATATACCAATACATATACCAATACATATACCAATACATATACCAATATATATACCAATACATATGCCAATACATATACCAATACATATACCAACACATATACCAATACATATACCAATACATATACCATAGCAATGCATATGCCAATACATATACCAATACATATAGCAATACATATGCCAGTACATATACCAATACATATACCAATACATATAGCAATACATATACCAATACATATACCAATACATATACCAATACATATACCAATACATATACCAATACATATACCAATACATATACCAATACATATGCCAATACATATACCAATACATATACCAATACATATAACAATACATATGCCAATACATATACCAATACATATACCAATACATACACCAATACATACACCAATACATACACCAATACATATGCCAATACATACACCAATACATATACCAGTACATATACCAATACATATACCAGTACATATACCAATACATATACCAATACATATACCAATACATATACCAATACATATACCAATACATATACCAATACATATACCAATACATATACCAATACATATGCCAATACATATGCCAATACATATACCAATACATATACCAATACATATACCAATACATATACCAATACATATGCCAATACATATACCAATACATATACCAATACATATACCAATACATATACCAATACATATACCAATACATATACCAATACATATACCAATACATATACCAATACATATACCAATACATATGCCAATACATATACCAATACATATACCAATACATATACCAATACATATACCAATACATATGCCAATACATATACCAATACATATACCAATACATATACCAATACATATACCAATACATATGCCAATACATCTACCAATACATATACCAATACATATACCAATACATATGCCAATACATATACCAATATATATACCAATACATATACCAATACATATACCAATACATATACCATAGCAATGCATATGCCAATACATATACCAATACATATAGCAATACATATGCCAGTACATATACCAATACATATACCAATACATATAGCAATACATATACCAATACATATACCAATACATATACCAATACATATACCAATACATATACCAATACATATGCCAATACATATACCAATACATATACCAATACATATACCAATACATATACCAATACATATACCAATACATATGCCAATACATATACCAATACATATACCAATACATATACCAATACATATACCAATACATATGCCAATACATATACCAATACATATACCAATACATATACCAATAAATATGACAATACAAATACCAATACATATACCAATACATATACCAACACATATACCAATACATATACCAATACATATGACAATACATATACCAATACATATACCAATACATATGTCAATACATATACCAATACATATACCAATACATATGCCAATACATATACCAATACATATACCATAGCAATGCATATGCCAATACATATACCAATACATATAGCAATACATATTCCAGTACATATACCAATACATATGCCAATACTTATAGCAATACATACACAAATACATATACCAATACATATGCCAATACATATACCAATACATATGCCAATACATATGCCAATACATATACCAATACATATACCAATACATATACCAATACATATACCAATACATAAGCCAATACATATACCAATACATATACCAATACATATACCAATACATATACCAATACATATGCCAATACATATGCCAATACATATACCAATACATATACCAATACATATACCAATACATATACCAATACATATACCAATACATATACCAATACATATACCAATACATATACCAATACATATACCAATACATATACCAATACATATACCAATACATATACCAATACATATACCAATACATATACCAATACATATACCAATACATATACCAATACATATACCAATACATATACCAATACATATACCAATACATATACCAATACATATACCAATACATATACCAATACATATGCCAATACATATGCCAATACATATACCAATACATATACCAATACATATAATACATATACCAAAACATATACCAATACATATACCAATACATATACCAATACATATGCCAATACATATACCAATACATATACCAATACATATACCAATACATATACCAATACATATACCAATACATATGCCAATACATATACCAATACATATACCAACACATATACCAATACATATACCAATACATATACCATAGCAATGCATATGCCAATACATATACCAATACAGATAGCAATACATATGCAAGTACATATACCAATACATATACCAATACATATAGCAATACATATACCAATACATATACCAATACATATACCAATACATATACCAATACATATACCAATAAATATACCAATACATATACCAATACATATGCCAATACATATACCAATACATATGCCAATACATATACCAATACATATACCAATACATATACCAATACATATACCAATACATACACCAATACATACACCAATACATACACCAATACATATGCCAATACATATACCAATACATATACCAATACATATACCAATACATATACCAATACATAAATCAATACATATACCAATACATAAACCAATACATATACCAATACATATACCAATACATATACCAATACATATACCAATACATATACCAATACATATGCCAATACATATACCAATGCATATACCAATACATATACCAATACATATACCAATACATATACCAATGCATATGCCAATACATATACCAATACATATACCAATACATATACCAATACATATACCAATACATATACCAATACATATACCAATACATATACCAATACATATACCAATACATATACCAATACATATACCAATACATATGCCAATACATATACCAATACATATACCAATACATATACCAATACATATACCAATACATATACCAATACATATGCCAATACATATACCAATACATATACCAATACATATACCAATACATATACCAATACATATGCCAATACATCTACCAATACATATACCAATACATATACCAATACATATACCATAGCAATGCATATGCCAATACATATACCAATACATATAGCAATACATATGCCAGTACATATACCAATACATATACCAATACATATAGCAATACATATACCAATACATATAGCAATACATATACCAATACATATACCAATACATATACCAATACATATGCCAATACATATACCAATACATATACCAATACATATACCAATACATATACCAATACATATGCCAATACATATACCAATACATATACCAATACATATACCAATACATATACCAATACATATACCAATACATATACCAATACATATACCAATACATATACCAATACATATGCCAATACATATACCAATACATATACCAATACATATACCAATACATATACCAATACATATACCAATACATATGCCAATACATATACCAATACATATACCAATACATATACCAATACATATACCAATACATATGCCAATACATCTACCAATACATATACCAATACATATACCAATACATATACCATAGCAATGCATATGCCAATACATATACCAATACATATAGCAATACATATGCCAGTACATATACCAATACATATACCAATACATATAGAAATACATATACCAATACATATACCAATACATATACCAATACATATACCAATACATATACCAATACATATGCCAATACATATACCAATACATATACCAATACATATACCAATACATATACCAATACATATGCCAATACATATGCCAATACATATACCAATACATATACCAATACATATACCAATACATATACCAATACATATGCCAATACATATACCAAAACATATACCAATACATATACCAATACATATGCCAATATATATACTAATACATATACCAATACATATACCAATACATATGCCAATACATATACCAATACATATACCAATACATATACCAATACATATACCAATACATATACTAATACATATACCAATACATATACTAATACATATACCAATACATATGCCAATACATATACCAATACATATACTAATACATATACCAATACATATACCAATACATATGCCAATACATATGCCAATACATATACCAATACATATACTTGTGGTCTATGATATCAACATGTCCAGCACGAATGACTGGTTAGTGTGCTGCTACTTTCCAGTTGTGAAAGCTGATGAGCGGCTGTTTGGTGAGTTACAGCTGTGTGGCCTTCCATGATGGTACTTTGCATCATTTCATTCCACATGGAGTTGACTAATGACTCGGAACTTGGTTTCCTTCTTCTCCCTTGTATGCCTGTCAGCCTCGCAGCTGTCAACATCTCTCGTCTCAGTTTACGATGTCAATTAAACGGCTCGTCACTTGTTGACGTCAGTTCCTTTCTGTTGCTGGCAACTCCAACCAATCAGTGGCACCGATAAATATGTCATAATTAGAGAGTGTGTACAACCAGTTCTCGAGGAACTAGTGCTCACAGGTTGACATGTACACCAACTTCCACAGCCTGGGAACTGGGAAGACCGGAATCAAAACTAGAGCATGCACTGCCAGCTCACTTGCTGCAGCTTGGACCAACACAACTCATTGCCTGGGAGCTGGGAAGACGGGCATCAAGATAAGGGTGCAGTGTCAACTCTCAAAGATGTGGTTTATGTCACATGACCTAGTGGTGATCTTTTACTCCTCAACTGATGTGGTAGTTAGTTGAATCAGGTGTAGTGATGGCAATGGTTGATGAATGACAAAGGAAACACAATGCAGGAATGTACAGGGCAGCGGTCACTGAAGGTCAGCTATGACACGAGGGATAAGAATTTCTGAAGTTAGGCGAGGGAAATGCTGTGTAGTGAGAACATGTGCTAAGTGGTGACATGTGCAAATGTTGGATGTAACAAAGTAATTATTAAATGTGCTTTGTGGTGTGTGTCATTTCCCCCCCCCCCCCCCCCCACCCCCTTTCTTCCCCTGATTGCAAGGATTGTCTGTCTGGAGGTAAATGATTCCGAAGGTAAGGCAGTCTATTGCAACAACTAGCTAGCAATAGTTGTATTTGCAGGAGAGCAGTTCTCATTTGACTTTCCTGATTTAGTAGAGCTGCTGCAGAAGGGGGTGTAGAAGGTGATGAAGTACGAAATAGCCAAGTGAGACCTTTCACACAAAACATAGCGTCTATCAATTCCAGTTGGTACAATAATGGGAGCAGAGCAGGTCTGCAGTCAAGTCATTGAGAATGGACTTGCATAGATGCATGCCTCTGGCATGCATCTATGCTTCTTCATATCTTTGAGTTGGTGAGGATGCCGCTGAGGAGGAGCAATGTGTAAGTTAGGAACGAACCAACAACACATACATCAACTCCTCTCTGGAGAAATTATCTGACTGGAACATTGCGTGGATATCTGATAGGATTTGGAAAGGAACAAATGAGTTCCAATGGAGGAGACCTAGGTCTCGGTGTGTGTCTAGGAAGAGATATGTCACCACCACTGCATGGGTGCTTGAAAACAAAGGGGTGAGGGGTGCTGGTACAGAAAGAAACGAAAGGAATACTCGTTTCGCAAACTAGGGATTTCAGTTTCCATTCTTTACTCCAGGTGGAAAGGGAGTCCAAATCCTCCTATAGTTTCACATGATGGAGAAAGGATGTTTGCCTTGTGTAGACATCCACCACCATCAGGAAAGGAGAGCAGTCAACTATAGAAACATCGTAGGGCCAAGGATGCTTCCTGAAGGAGAGTCACAGCTATAAATATAATGGAAAATTTATAAGATTGCGCTGAAGGAAAGTCACATGACTTGGATGGTCTCGTTGCCTGTCCCGGACATCACTTGGACAGTCACATTCAATTGCTACTGATCCATCGACAGTGATCTTTTTTAGCAAGAGGAGAGATACGTGTTATCCTAACCATCTTCAACAGGATCAGCATCATGGAGACTTGTATCCTGCAGCATACTTTACCACACAATGAATATCATGACCTGAGCAATTGTAAAGGGAAGAAGGAGAAAGGTTTCTGGTACTCTCTCCATGGTCTGCCATGACAGCCTATCTGCTCTTCTTTGACACTCGATGACACCAGAGGAGACTAAATTATACTCCCTCTCTGACTCGGTAGAGATGAGATGACCCCTCGATGCCTGAGCTAAACCTTTCTCTTTAACCAGTGTGGTAAGTTTCATTAGTGTACTTCTTTTAGGGCCTGTAGCTCTTTTCCTAGAGGCAGGGGTGGATCTAAGGGTGCCATGGTGCCCCAGTAGCTTCTCCATTTACTACCAGTGCACTGGCTGCTGTGACACTGCAAGTCACTCTATAGAATATATTAGATCAGTGCTGAACCGCATCGTTAGATGTCTGCTAAAGGTGTAGCTATTCCACAGGACAGGTGTTGTATACATTGTATTGCTTACACTGTACTCCCTACAGCTGCCAGCTCTGCTAGCAATGATAGCTGACCATGCAGCTGGCCAGTGTCAATACAATTACAACAATTCACATGTGACATCGACTTTTGGAGAGCTTGAACTTCTGCTTACATTGAGCCTCTTATGCTAAAACTTTGAGCCTCTCCTGCTAGCTTAAAAGCCTGAGCCTCTTCTGCTAGTTTAAAAGCTTGAGCCTCTTCTGCTAGCTGAAAATCCCAAGCCTCTCCTGCTAGTTTAAAAGCCTGAGTCTCTCCTGCTAGTTTAAAAGCCTGAGTCTCTTCTGCTAGTTTAAAAGCCTGAGTCTCTTCTGCTAGTTTGAAAGCCTGAGTCTCTTCTGCTAGCTTAAAAACCTGAGCCTCTTCTGCTAGCTTAAAATCCCAAGCCTCTCCTGCTAGCTTAAAAGCCTGAGCCTCTCATGCTAGTTTAATTAAAAGCCTGAGTCTCTTCTGCTAGTTTAAAAGCCTGAGTCTCTTCTGATAGCTTAAAAACCTGAGCCTCTTCTGCTAGCTTAAAATCCCAAGCCTCTCCTTCTAGCTTAAAAGCCTGAGTCTCTTCTGCTAGCTTAAAAGCCTGACTCTCTCCTGCTAGCTTAAAAGCCTAAGCCTCTCTGCTAGCTTAAAATCCCAAGCCTCTCCTGCTAGCTTAAAAGCCTGAGTCTCTTCTGCTAGCTTAAAAGCCTGACTCTCTCCTGCTAGCTTAAAAGCCTAAGCCTCTCTGCTAGCTTAAAAGCCTGAGCCTCTCTTCTAGCTTAAAAGCCTGAGTCTCTTCTGTTAGCTTAAAGTCCAAGCCTCTTCTGCTACTTAAAGCTCAAGCCTCTCCTGCTAGCTTAAAGCCTGTGTATGTCTAATTGCCAAGGCCAACTGCCTGTCACTAAGATTGTGGTAACAAGCAACACTCGAATATAGCTATGCCACTTCTTTCCTGGAAGTTCTTGCAGCTGAAATTTGGACACCTCGGCTACCTTGCATATGATCCAAGTTTTCGACATTCATGTACCTGTTCCATCTAATGAGGCTGCTGCAGTTAGTGAAGCTGTGCATGCATGAAGATGAAGAAGTGCCCGGTGGTCAAGATGAGCAGTGACTTCATAGCTGGTTGGACAACAGCTGTGCTCCTGTGAGTGATGAACATGAAATCGATGGTAGTAGTCCTAGTAACCTTGGAAACTGATGCTGAGAATAATTGAGTTCATTTAGATCCCGTTATCCAGTGGGCATGGCAGGTGGCACACGAAGCTGACCTGTGGTACTGAGAAGAGCTCTTCAGCCGAGCATCCGAGCCACTCACAAGCGCTGCAGGGTTTGCCTCGGAAGAGCTCTTCAGCCGAGCATCCGAGCCACTCGCAAGCACTGCAGGGTTTGCCTCAGAAGAGCTCTTCAGAGGAGTTGATTTGGTCATGTAGTACAGTTGGAAGAGGAGAGGAGGCAGAAAGATGGTGAACAGTACAAAATCACTCCAGAAGAGGTGGTAGATAAACCTCCCCCCCCCCTGAGTGACTTCCAACAGTGGAATGGTTGGTTTGCTTGGCATACAGCTTGGAGGGCCACCTTCGGAGAGACCTGCACAACACCTATATGCAACCATGCTGAGCAGGAGCCACTGCATTCAACAGCATCTCATGCCCAACTTTCTTCCCCAAGGACTCTTTGATAATGGTGTCACAGATTGGACACGCACACATACCCACACAAACACACACACCACACACACATCTTTCTTGGAGCTAGAGGATAATTTAGTGCTGGAATTTGACTCGTTGTTTTGGGGCCTTATTTTGAGAAGCTTTTCTTGGCATGCCTACATGGCAAGGTGATATTAATCAACCCATCTGCCAGTGCCAACCCTGCCCTAGTATTATGCCTTTCTCCTTCCCCTCCTTCCCCTATATAATTAAATGGGAATTTAAAAACTAATAGCTGATAGTTGATTTTGTTGTAGCTCAGAATAGCAGATTTGATTCCTTACTGCCAATCTTGTCCAATCCCTACCGTTCACTTTGAGAACCTTAATGAACTGCAAGAACATTACACCCCTTTCATTTGAACACATTAGCTAAACTTGGTGTGCAGCTGTTGTTTTTATATTTTATTATTGTTGTTGTTGTTGTTATTTATTATTATTATTATTATTATTATTATTATTACTATTATTATTATTATTACTATTATTACTATTATTACTATTATTACTATTATTACTATTATTATATATTATTATTATTATTATTATTATTATTATTATTATTATTATTATTATTATTATTATTATTATTATTATTATTATTATTATTATTATTATTATTATTATTATTATTATTATTATTATTATTATTATTATTATTATTATTATTATTATTATTATTATTATTATTATTATTATTATTATTATTATTATTATTATTATTATTATTATTATTATTATTATTATTATTATTATTATTATTATTATTATTATTATTATTATTATTATTATTATTATTATTATTATTATTATTATTATTATTATTATTATTATTATTATTATTATTATTATTATTATTATTATTATTATTATTATTATTATTATTATTATTATTATTATTATTATTATTATTATTATTATTATTATTATTAATTATTATTATTAATAATATTATTACTATTATAATTATCCAGCAATATTTCCCTCCATACATATCCTCCATGCAGTAGTGATAGCCCACATGCATGATAGACCTGCCTCTTGTTGTAAATGGACAGGTTATTGTCCCTCGAAGAACTGCTTATCATAAGAAGCCTTCACTATTTTTGTCCAGTATCTACCACTGGCTGCCTTAATGTGTTCCGAAACTCACTCACATGTTCTTCTCTCCCCTGCCCTCCTTGCAGATTAAGTGTGTGTCACTCTCTGCAATATCATGACCCACAGCTGTATGGACTTTGATCTTGGAGATGCACCTATTACCCCCAAAGACTTTGCTATGCAAGAGTAAGCAAAGCTGCAGTTCAATGAGCTCCTTATTAATAATTTTTTTAAATAAATTTTATTTAGTTTGAAGCCTCTAAAGGACAAAACTTGAAATGCTTGCTAGAGCACTGTTAGATTGCATTGCTCCACCCATTGTCCTAGCAGCCCCTAGCATAGCTGGAGGCCTTATTCAGTTACTGATCTGTGCAATTTTAATATCTTGAAATCATCTGCCAACTCCTTGATGGAATCCTCGCTGGCACTTCTGGTGTATCTTCTAGTGAGTAACTCATTAAGTGGAGGCAGATCAGTCCCCACGTTTTTTTCACTTCATCCACTCAGAAGCACCATCCCTAATCAACAACTCACACACATACAGAGTTGGGCTTGTGGTGCTGCCTTGCCGAAGACCATTCCATCTCTCTTCTGACAGACTCCCACCCACTCTAAACTTGTGGTTGATGTTGTCATGGAACAACCTAATATGTCAGTCAGTTAGTATATCCAGTCACTCCTGGTTTTCTCAGTGCCAGGTCCTGGGCTTCACTGGGTCATAACCTGTCTTTAGATCCTCAAAGATCAAGAACTGCTTAGCCTGTGGTCTTGTTTTGTATCAGTGAGCCCAGAAAGATATAATCAGGCCACCCAACGCCACACTGAGGTGGTCTCTCCCTCTCTCTATCAACTTCTAGAATCTAGTTCTGGCAAGAAATTTACCAGCCACACAAGTGACCACAGCACTGCTTATCAACAAGGAGAAACAACATTGAGATTGGGGGGGGGGGGGGGGGGGGGGGGGGGAATCAACCCATTCCTTGGGACTCTTCTTTCCTCCCAAAATTCTACATTGGCCACCATTCCAATAGAACCCCAGCACAGCCACCTTCAATTTTCTGGAGTGATATTAGAACTGCCTGTTGCTTTTGCATTATTCAGTTTGAAGTGACCCTTGGATACTATTGGCTCAGTACCAATGCCTGTAACAGCTTCCCTCGGCATCACTTTGGTCAACTCTGCACCACCTTCATGTAGCATGTCTTGGTGAAGTGTCTTTTCCAGCATTACAGATGTAAAGTTTTACACTCCCATACAGATGGATAACCACTCTGGCAGGAGCTCCACCTCTTCTTCCAAACTGCACCCCCCCCCCCCCCCCATCTCACACACACACACACAGCACACACATACCCAGGCCAGTTCTCTCTCCCTCATGTGCATTATTCTTCTCTGTAGCTGAGGGAGTCTGCTCGTTACAACACCAAACAACTCGTCCATGATTCAATCGAGGCAGAGCACTCTCTCTTTGCAGCTAACAAGCCTCTTGCCTCCATTCATTCCTACCGTCTTCATGAGACCTCTCCATGCCATTCTCCCCTAGCTACACATAAGCTGATGGTCTTGTGTCGTACTTGCAGCATCTTTCTTCACAGTGATGTCCAACCACACCTACTCATCACCTTGTCTCATGGTGACAATCCGCTTGGACTTGGAATGTTCCCACGTCAGTTTGTGCGTCTCCTTCTTCCTGAACCATGAGTTACATTCATTTGCCTGCTAGGCAAGAAGAAAGCAAATTATTTCTTCCCTGCATTATTGGTGAGACCCCGCATATGTGTAGACCTTTTACCTAACCCCTATGACAGACCTCCCAACCTTGGCAGATTAAATCCCTGGACATATGACCAATTTTCCCTGGACAATGAGTCATTTCCCTGGACACCCACTCCCACAAACAGTCAGTGTACTGTATATTATAGCTACTGAGCAAAAGATTTACATAAAATTTGAAACCAACAATACTAGCTAGCTGCTATATACTTACTAGCTAATGAAAAATGCAAGGTTAGTCACCGCCAGACTCAAATTATTCTGACTGAGACTGCGTGGTAGTTTTTCTTAAACTTCTGCAAGTTGCAGTCTTTACTGATCGAAGGAAATCAGCAGAAAGAAGATGGCTACTGCCGAAACGAGGTTTGCTGTTGTTGATTTTGGCACCGAGTAAATCACAAACTGTTTAAGTATCCGAGCACACTCTTTGATCAGTTACAATTTTTCTAACCATGCTGAAAAGCCTTTTCGGATCGGCATTGGAATGTGGAAGTACCAAGACACTTTTAGCAAGCTGTGAAAGCACACCAAATCTGTGACTTTCATGGTCAGATACACACTTCACTTCAGACCTAGCAGCCCTAAAATAATCAGTGGCCTTGCTGTTTTTGAAGTTGACTATCAGAGCATGCTCAGAAAATCTTGAAATTCAATAGTGAATGTATCCATCTCATCTGTAGAAAATGATGTAAACCGAGTTGCGAGATTGATAATACCACTGGTAGATATTTTAGTGCGATAGCGTGGGCAGGGGCGTAGCAAGATGTTTTACATGGGGGGGGCACCAAATTTTCTTGTATATATTACTCTATGAATACACACCAAAAATCTTATTAATGTTTTCCAAAATAGTTACATCTATGTTGGTTAATGCATACAAATTCTTTAGCTATAAAGGATAGGTCCAATTCATCAGTTTTGTCCTGGTGAACATACAACATGAATAGATTGTTCAATCTAGATTGACTCATGGTGCTTCGTAGATACGTTTTGAGCCTACGTAATGAGGAAAAGGATCGCTCAGCTGTTGCAGTTGTTACTGGAAACGTGAAGTATACTTTCAGAACAATGTCAACTTCGCTAAGCATTATCTTATATATGTTACTCTGATTCATGCCTGCAGCAATTGACCTTACACTTGTTACCGACAACATTGGAGCATGTTGAAATGCATTCTTTACCATGTCAGCTACCATTGGCAACTGGGAAACGAATCGATCTCTGCAAATGTCTTTTTCGAGATACTGCAATAGAGACTTGTCTGGCTGTAAAGTCTTTCCATTAGCTACATCAAGCAATAGAGACTCTAGCTTCTGAATCATTTGAAAATCAGCTTGATCAAATCTTCTCTCCACTTCCTCTTTTACAAGCTCTAATGCATAACAATATATATGTCTGTACTTCTCCTTGGGTTCATGATAGCGATATGGCTCTTCACCATCATCCAGCCATTTTGGCCTTTTTCGATACCTTGGCAGAGAGGGCTCATCTGTGAGTCCAGAAGATTTCTCAAGAACATCATCATAAAATAGGTTAAATCTGGACTCAGTACGCAGTGACCGATAATGAGCAACAAGAAGATCTGCTCCTTGTGTGGCTTCTTGTAGAGTTGTATCTTTTGCTTGGAGATTGGTACTGAATTGTTCAGATGCACTGAATATCAAATGTGCCAACTTTAATCCGAAGAAGATATGAAACGTTTCCATATGATGAAGCAATCCATTGCCCTTTGCAGCATATTCATCACTTCCCTTTGCAACTTCTTCCAGTGTGGCAGTGAGGTTGCTATAATTCTGTAGAATGCTATCAATTGAACGGTTTCTGAGAGTCCATCTGGTTGGACACAGATCTCTCAATGAAGGAGGAGATACTTCACTCCCTAGGGCTACTTGCTTTCTGATGCTGTCAAAAAGAGTGAGTCGCTTGGGTGAAAACTTAATGAGTTGCAGTAATGCATAGGTGAAATCCATGACATCTCGAATTAGCTCACATCGTTTTGCAACACACTGTACACATAAATTCAGGCTATTTGCTAGACAATGTACATACAATGCACGATTCTCTTCCTTTTTTATCAAAGCTTGCACCCCATTCCTCACACCACTCATATTTGCTGCACCGTCAAAAGCTTGACCTGTACATTGTGACAGAGGTAGAGAGCACCTAATTAAAATATCTTTAATAACACTAAATATTGTGCAGGCCTTGGTGTCTGGCAATTGAACCAAACCAAGGGGTTCTTCATAGATCTTATAGTCATCATCTGTCCATCGAATGGATAAACACATCTGTTCATTTCGAGAAACATCAGTTGCTTCATCTGCAATAATGGAGAAGATTTTGCTGGTTCTAATAAGTGTTAAAATCTTACGAAGTACTGTGTTTCCCATAATAGCAATTATTTCATTGACTATTTCAGGAGATATATATATTCCTTCTGATACACCCAGGCCTTTAATTCCTGACAGTCCTCTGCTCTCAGCAAAAGGAGTTTATATAAGTTACCCTCCATTGACTGAACATCTTCATGATGCCCACGTAGCGGCAAACCTTGACGAGCCAAAAAAAAATACTTGAAAGTGGTTTCAATAACATCAATTGATGCTGCTTTTGATCAGATGAAATCTGAGCACTAAGCTGTGCACATACATCAGTACAATGTGACTGTGTAGCTAACTTCATTACAGCTTCTCCGTGCATTCCACTTATTTCATGCTCATCCATCTTTGCTATTGCCTTCTTCCAATTACAAAATCCCTCTTCAATAAAGCAACTCAGTTGGCATTTTGAAAAAGTAATGAGACCATTACACTTTGCTAATCGACACGTGTGACAAAGCATTTTGTAACTTGTGGTACACACTGTAATCCACGGGTACCTTTTATACCAACTTGTTTGTAGAGATCGACTATAGGTTTTCTTCTTGTTCAACTGCTGGCTGTGATGCGAATAAACATGCCTAGAGGATTTCTCAGCATCAACTGGTTGACTCGGTGGGCCTTTCCCTGTACAGCAAGGACACTCACACTGAGAGCATGTATCTAACACAGATGAGTGAGCACATTCTTGATCACTGTCATTCTGGGAACTTCTTGTGCTTGATGACGGAGATTGGTGAGGATCAGAAGGATCTATATTCGAGAGTATTCTGTGGTTAGCTAGTTAACTACTAGGTAGACTACTTACCACCAGTAGAGCCAGAGCTATGATCCTTGCTTTTTGAAGCAAAGAAAGTTGAAATCTTAGCTTGGGTCATAGCTTTCAAGATGGGTTCCAAATTGAGCACATGGCATGCCTGGTAGGGTACAGTAGTACACTAGATGGGTTATGGTAGTGGTTGATCTCATTAATGATTGTGGTTCATATGAACTCACCTCATGCACTCTCCTGATATCATTCCTTGTTGATTGCTCTAATGAGAGTGAGACTGAGTATAATTATAGCACTAGCTATTAAGATTTTATTGATATTTTATGATTGAATGACTAACTAAAATCTACTATAATTATAGCTACAATGACAAAGTGTCTTGAATTGACCAGAAAGCATAGCTAACCACATTTTGCATTAATGAGAAATTATGGGGGGGCTCCAGCCCCTGGAGCCCCCCCCCCCCTTCCTACGCCACTGGTGGGTCAAGTTCTTTGATGACTTTATCTTCAAAAGGAAACTTAAAGGAAGCCTTGTAGATGTACCAATACCAAGTTCATCATTTTCAACTTGATTTTGTTGCTCAAAAGATTTGATCTTGGTGATATCATGAATATCAGCACTATTGTTTATAACTTCATGTATCCTTGAAGCATGACACGTATGTCTGATTGAAGTGAGCCAATATGACTTGCACTTGTTTGCAAGGCAACAGTAAACTTGTTGAGAGGCTTTAAAGCGAATTATACAAAGTGGCAAAAAAGCTTTACCAATGGGTCCTTTTACAGTTTGTTAATTCGATGAACATGCTCATTGGCTGCTGTACTTTCGGCTTCAAGATCAAAATAAGCATAAAGAGCAGGCCATTTGTCAATAAGCCGCATAATGCAGCACTCCAAACTTAGCCAGAATGTAGTACAATGCTTCAAATTTTTTAGTGGTTTGATATCTGCAAAGTCAGCTTCTATTTCAGAGTATTCAGCCCATCTTTTTGCAGAGTATTTGAAGTGATAACAAATGTCTATGAGAAGGCTATCAACAGATACTGGAATTTTTTTTTAAGCCTGCGGTAGCACATAGAGCAGCAAGATGGCAAGTGCAACCAAGACTGAATAGATTTGGTTGTTTTTCCTTAATTCTGCTCAAGGACAGAATTATTTTCCCCAACCATTACAGAAGCTGTATCTGATGTATAGCCAATCACATTAGACCATGGGATTTTATGACATTCTAATTCCTTTGATAAAGCATCAAACATCGCTTGTGCAGTAGCCACATTACAAACTGGCATTGCTAACAATTGTGAGATAGCAGAGTGTGCACTTTCATCCCAAAATCTTACCATTATAGCGAAATATTTCCGTCATCTTGATCATCACCCCCATCGCAAAGGATAGTGAAAGGAGATGATGCACAGGCTTCGATTACATTTTCATTGAGTGCAGGAGCAAGAGTATTTTTAATGATGGCTTGTGTCTTTGTTGCTCCACAAGCAAACCCTTCAGCTATTTTACTATATATCTAGGGGAACATATTTTTACACAGTTTTGTGAAGTGGTCTCCAGCAGAAAATGCTAAGTTATGCTCTGCTATGAAAATTGTCAAATACAATTCAGCTGTAGTAACCTGCTCATTAAGTGACTGCTTCTTTTGAGATAGCAAGGATGGCATTGTAGCGAAAGCTTTGGCTCCATCTTTATGGCATTTATTCTCCATATGTCGCTTCACTTAACATAATCCTCCACCACCCACTGAGAGATCGATTGCACAGATGTTGCAGTGGGCATAACTTGGTCCCTTTCTACTTGATGACATGTTGTAGCATGTCAATTCATCTTTTCACTTGCAGATTCTTTTTGGCTTCTTCTGAGGTGGTGGTTCAGCCATTTTCAGCAAACTAGCTGCTAAAACAGCTGGTGATCTGGTGATCCAGCTGCTTTTACCACAATGTAATCATGGCATCAGTGGTATGCTCATTTTTACAAAGGAAATGTGTATATTGGACCTTGATCATTAATTAATGAGGCTAATTTTTACCACACAAAGGAAATGTGTATATTGGACCTTAATCATTAATGGGGCTCATTTTTACCACACAAAGGAAATGTTTATATTGGACCTTGGTCATTAATGGGTGAGAATTCCTGGACAAATGTAGCAAATCCCTGGACCTCTGGACAGAATCTTGAAAAGGCTAAATCCCTGGACAGTCCAGAGCATCCCTACAGTTGGGAGGTCTGTTATGATAACCCTCTGCCACCCTCAACCCAAACATGTGTATTGAAGTTACGGTGTCCATCTCATCAAGTATCATCACCTCTCTCTCTCTTATACACAACACACACATGCACACACTAGACAAGGCCACACCCAATATAAATACATATTATTACTATCCATAGCTTGTGAGTGTGACTAATACATGCATGTGTTTAAAAGAGACTCTTGTTACTCAAGCTTAACAGTGCTGATACTTTATTATAGATCCTAGAACGCTGTTGGTGTGCATTATTTAGGAAGTGTTTGTGTTTAATTTGGCTAAATGACCCGAGTATTAAAAGTGGTCAACTTCAACAAGTGTCAGCCTATAAGTACAACAGCCATGAGATCACCATTATCAGCAGCAGCTGCTCTCAACCTTGTAACAAGCTCAGCCTTGCCTCTATGTTTGCTCTCTCCCCAGCCAGCATTGTCCACTCGGCAGCCACCAGTGCACAGCATCTTGGTTCTCTCTCCACAGCCACTTGGCAGCCACCAGTACACAGCGTCTTGGTTCTCTCTCTCCAGCCAGCACTGTCCACTTGGCAGCCACTAGTGCACAGCATCTTGGTTCTCTCTCCACAGCCAGCACTGTCCACTCGGCAGCCACTAGTGCACAGCATCTTGGTTCTCTCTCCCCAGCCAGCACTGTCCACTCGGCAGCCACTAGTGCACAGCATCTTGGTTCTCTCTCTCCAGCCAGCACTGTCCACTTGGCAGCCACCAGTGCACAGCGTCTTGGTTCTCTCTCCCCAGCCAGCACCCACTCGGCAGCCAAATGGAACAGAGTTGACACCTGATGGGGGGAGGCTTACAATTTCTACTAATCCTCTTGAAGTGGAGCCTGGTAATTTAGTGATAAGATTGTCCCACTAGAGGTCTGCACATTTACGTCAACTTAGTCCTTCGACCAAGATGAGTAGGGACAGTGCCTAGGGCCTGTAGCTCTTCTGGTGTGTTAATTAGGATGCAATTGTGTTGAACTTTGACACCATCTCTGGTTGCTAGCAAATCTTATTTCAGAATTACCTACTGCAGTTCCTACTGGTGCGCGTTAATTAGGATGTGTTTGTTGACATCGACGCCACCTCTGGTTGCTGCAAGTTTTATCACAGAATTATCTACTGCATTCCTTCCACTCATGTTTATCAGTAATGGCAAGGACTCTGTGCTATTTCACTTGGAGAAGATCTGGCAACTACATCAAGCAACGTATTTGCAGGTTGGAAATGCTTCGCTTGACTCAGACCATCAGTCTTCGTGCGTGGACAACTAGTACAACCAAAGTCAGTGAGACCATGGTCGGCACGATGAAGCCCCTTTCGGCCACGAATCCTGGTGGAAGTGCACTTCCTGTTCCTTCCCAACCGATCTCTGAAGCAAGGTGTCTGAGAGTCACGAAGTGGCTATGTCCGTCACCCGGGCACCTACAGAGCCATGTCGATCTAAATTCAATATTAGAGGCCTCATTATTGTCACCACTACATGTACATTGTCGATCTGGATGAGCGTGGGGTTGGGCAGAGTGTGCCTCTGTGTGGGCTCGGAGGAGGAGGAAGGGAAAATGTAGACCTGTGGAGCTTTTGACACCATGCGTAATTGAAGAGAGCATTGTTGCATCAAGAAGGAATGAAATATTGAGGACTCTCTGAAGACTCCAA
Organism: Cladorhizidae sp. MBARI D1340-BT2; assembly: GCA_028752905.1. Lineage (NCBI taxonomy): Eukaryota > Metazoa > Porifera > Demospongiae > Poecilosclerida > Cladorhizidae > Cladorhizidae sp. MBARI D1340-BT2. The sequence goes on along the minus strand of JAQNBH010000003.1, from coordinate 15,847,623 downwards.
CACCCATTAATTACACACAAAGCATTGTGACCCTTCTATTTAATGCTGAATGCATCACTTTCATTGAAGGAGTTAGTTAGTGTGTCCAGTACTTCCCTGTTTATTTTTATTAAGCCTAGTGCTCTTCATGGTGCATCACATGATATCACATGATCTACCATCCCCAGTACAACTCCACCTTCAAACAACTGGTTTAAGTCTCTGTGAAGAGGTGACTGTTGAATGAACTGCAGAGCTGCAATGAATCTCTAAATTCTGGTTGTTTAGTATCCCTGCTAACCCCCTACCTGTACCCTATGTCAGTTAGGTAATTACCCCCAAACACCAAACCTGTTTTCAAAACACAAAATTATTTGTAAATGCTCTCAACAGCACAGAGGGTGGTCCACTCTGTGTTGATATGATTAATTCTCAATCCAAGATAACAAGTGAGCGCAAGAGGAAATCTGACAAGAGCTCCCTGTTAATAATCACTTTCAATATGCTAGTACCAAGCTTAAATAACTCAGCTACTATAATCTAAAAGCCAGCATATCTTTATCTAGTAGACTCTTTATAGTACAACAGCTAGTTATCTGCTCTCGAGAGTATATATGGTACCTAGCTTTGTTTGCTCCTTGTTCTAGTACAGACAGTCACATCCAGCAACAGGGCTATACATGTATACAATTATATATATATATATATATAATGGGAACTCTCAAGAGTAGATAACTAACTTTTATTCTGGTTCTTTGTTATCTATACCTGCAAAGGCTATAGCAACTCGGAGTAGCACTAGTCCTTGCAGCTGCTATTGGTCTAGACTTAGCCTACTCAACCAGACCACATATGATTAGATTTGAACAATTCACCCTCCAGCAATTAGTACATAGAGGGCACTTTCCTAGTAGTTTTTACAACAGAACTCCCCTCCCCCCCCCCAAGCAATTAGTACATAGAGGGCACCTTCCAAGAATTAGTAAAGAGTTTTTACACATAACCTCCAGAATTAGTAAATAGATGTTTTACAGAAAAATCCCTAGCAATTTGTACATAGATTTGCAGAACCAAGAACTTAGCTAGCCAGGCTACTTATTGGTACTCTCCTTTTTCAACCTACCACTGTAAAAACAAAACTAGGGGTGGTACAGCTGCTATGACATCAGGATTGAGACCTAAAAACAGATGAAACCACACTAGCATTAGCAACTAGTACATATATATATATATACACCAACTAGCATTAAGCAACTAGTACATATATATATATACGAGCATTAGCAACTAGTACATATATATACACACCACACTAGCATTAGCAACTAATACATATATATACACCACACTAGCATTAGCAACTAGTACATATATATATATATATACACCAACTAGCATTAGCAACTAGTACATATATATATATACGAGCAGTGAAGAAAGGGGACTGTTGAAGTAAAGCTGTAATTTTTCTGAGAATATTATTAGCCATAACACCAAGAATGTCATTCTCAATTTGATGTGAAGTATATTTGCAAGGCTTGCGATTCAACCATTCCATCATTTCAGTATCATCTTCACCATTCATCTTCAGCAGTTGAAGAAAATTTCCATCTCCTTCATCCCCATCACCTCTCAGAGCTAACCCTTGTCTAGCCAAATATCGAATGCTAGACACAATCTTTAGAAGCGTTTTGCGATTGTACTCTCTTTCTTTGGCATGTTGTTTTGTTGCTCCCCAACATCCTTTGTCGTAGCTGGAATTCTGATGACTACATCCACTGCTTCTCGATGACAGTCACTTAGTTAATGTTTTTGGAATAAACTGGTTGCATTTTTCCAATTACTAAATCCTGTGGATGTCTGTATAATGAAAATTTAGTGATTTACTAAATCATACACACACACACCAAAACTATTGAGAGATACGTACAAAGGCTGTTGCAGCTTTAGAAGACCTCATTTCCCCATGTTTGAAGCCTGTCACACAAGTGTGGCAGTAAACGACATCTTTTAACTCGTCGTAGTGTAGAAATGGCCATTGCTTGAGCCAAGTGGATTGAAATAACCGACAAACAACACTCTTCACCCCCAACGATCGCTTGGGGAATTTAAAATTAGCGGGCTGGTGAGGAGCAGTAGGAAGTTCTGGGACCTCAGTGAAACTTGAAGGAGCAGCCATTGTAACAAGAGCACATGGTACAGCACATGACCAGAATATTCTAGAACTAGCTAATGACAGCTGGCATCCCAGTTATTGCATGCCAGCTGGCACATTAGTTTAACAAGGCTGGCTATTAATTAGCTTGCATGCTTCACAAACTTTGGGAGTGTAGTAATACGCGACATTCTGAGAGTTTTTTATGCATGCACTGGCTACTTGCATGCACTGGCTAATCTAAAAATTCAAACTCAAGATCAGCAAAAATATTAATAGAAGTAAAGAGCCAAATATTGGTAGGGCCGAAGCCCTACCTACCCTATAGGCTCCTCCGGGCCTGTATATACACCACACTAGCATTAGCAACTAGTACATATATATATATATACACCACACTAGCATTAGCAACTAGTACATATATATACACCACACAAGCATTAGCAACTAGTACATATATATATACACCACACTAGTATTAGCAACTAGTACATATATATATACACCACACTAGCATTAGAAACTAGTACATATAGATACACCACACTAGCATTAGCAACTAGTACATATATATATATACACCACACTAGCATTAGCAACTAGTATATATATATATACACACCACACTAGCATTAGCAACTAGTACATAATTATATATATATACACCACACTAGCATTAGCAACTAGTATATATATATATATATACACCACACTAGCATTAGCAACTAGTACATATATACACACCACACTAGCATTAGCAACTAGTACATATATATATACACCACACTAGCATTAGCAACTAGTACATATATATACACCACACTAGCATTAGCAACTAGTACATATATATATACACCACACTAGCATTAGCAACTAGTACATATATATATACACCACACTAGCATTAGCAACTAGTACATATATATACACCACACTAGCATTAGCAACTAGTACATATATATATATATACACCACACTAGCATTAGCAACTAGTACATATATATATACACCACACTAGCATTAGCAACTAGTACATATATATACACCACACTAGCATTAGCAACTAGTACATATATACACACCACACTAGCATTAGCAACTAGTACATATATATATACACCACACTAGCATTAGCAACTCGTACATATATATACACCACACTAGCATTAGCAACTAGTACATATATATATACACCACACTAGCATTAGCAACTAGTACATAATATATATACACCACACTAGCATTAGCAACTAGTACATATATATACACCACACTAGCATTAGCAACTAGTACATATATATATACACCACACTAGCATTAGCAACTAGTACATATATATATACACCACACTAGCATTAGCAACTAGTACATATATATATACACCACACTAGCATTAGCAACTAGTACATATATATACACCACACTAGCATTAGCAACAAGTACATATATATATACACCACACTAGCATTAGCAACTAGTACATATATATATACACCACACTAGCATTAGCAACTAGTGCATATATATACACCACACTAGCATTAGCAACTAGTACATATATATACACCACACTAGCATTAGCAACTAGTACATATATATACACCACACTAGCATTAGCAACTAGTACATATATATATACACCACACTAGCATTAGCAACTAGTACATATATATATATATATATACACCACACTAGCATTAGCAACTAGTACATATATATACACCACACTAGCATTAGCAACTAGTACATATATATACACCACACTAGCATTAGCAACTAGTACATATATATACACCACACTAGCATTAGCAACTAGTACATATATATATACACCACACTAGCATTAGCAACTAGTACATATATATATATACACCACACTAGCATTAGAAACTAGTACATATTTATACACCACATTAGCATTAGCAACTAGTACATATATATATACACCACACTAGCATTAGCAACTAGTACATATATATACACCACACTAGCATTAGCAACTAGTACATATATACACATCACACTAGCATTAGCAACTAATACATATATATATACACCACACTAGCATTAGCAACTAGTACATATATATACACCACACTAGCATTAGCAACTAGTACATATATATACACCACACTAGCATTAGCAACTAGTACATATATATATAAGCAACATTCATCAAATCACCAATAACATTTACTCACTCTTCCTTTAAGTTTTTGTGGCAAAGTTGTTGTTTTTTCTTCTGGTAGTGGATTGGCTCTGACATTTGCCACAAGTCTCTATGTATTGTCACTGGTCATGTCCTCTCTGACATTTGCCTCAAATCTCTATGTATTGTCGCTGGTCATGTCCTCTCTGACATTTGCCACAAGTCTCTATGTATTGTCGCTGGTCATGTCATTTTCCACAAGTCTCTATGTATTGTCGCTGATCATGTCCTCTCTGACATTTTCCACAAGTCTCTATGTATTGTCGCTGGTCATGTCATTTTCCACAAGTCTCTATGTATTGTCGCTGGTCATGTCCTCTCTGACATTTGCCACAAGTCTCTATGTATTGTCGCTGGTCATGTCCTCTCTGACATTTGCCACAAGTCTCTATGTATTGTCGCTGGTCATGTCCTCTCTGACATTTGCCACAAGTCTCTATGTATTGTCACTGGTCATGTCCTCTCTGACATTTGCCACAAGTCTCTATGTATTGTCGCTGGTCATGTCCTCTCTGACATTTGCCACAAGTCTCTATGTATTGTCGCTGGTCATGTCCTCTCTGACATTTGCCACAAGTCTCTATGTATTGTTTTGCATCACTGGTCATGTCATGTTTCCAATAATATCTTGACCAAATCTTGTGCTTGTTGTCGACCCAAATGACCACCTAGAATAAGATATTAGTTTACCAGCAATACTATAACTGTGTGAGGTGTCACATGCATGCATCACTTGGGGGTATTTCTTACAAATTTACACAAATTCTCCATGGTGAATCTTTGTTTGATTTTCTTGTAGAGGTCTTGAAATACAAGGTGCCATCTTTGCATCTGTAGTTATTTAAGGCCTATAAGTAAACACAATTAATCAATTAATTAAAGGCTTGGATGAGCACTACAGTTGCATATATTCATAATAATACTTTCTATTGAAGAGTGAAGAATTGGTTACCCTTTTTATCACCATTAACAAATCTCTACGTCTACGCTGGACCCTGAACTCACCATTCGTTCTGCAAAATTTTGCTGGGATGCTGATCAATTATTGGTTGTCTCAAGTAAATATGGATACCATTATCTTTATTGGTAAATTTGGTGCAACAGTTTATAGTATAGTGAGCTTGTACTGGGGGGGGGGGGGGGGGATGGGGGGTGGGGGGTGCAATATTACCTACCTACCAAAGCAAGCTCTATGGAAGAGTACCAGAGCCTTTCCCAGCTTAATGATTGGTAAGGTTAGACTATTACTCTCACAAGTCGAACCCCACCCCCTGTAACTTACATTTATGCGCAAGTTTCTTTTTTGATCTTTATTTGAGCCACCTGGTGGACATACCCTGACGCAAATACTTATATACAAGATCAAAATCAGCTTCCACAATGTTCAGCCCACAACAGAGCCAGGACTCTTCCTCCTCAGTACTGCTTCTTGCTCCTCCTAATAAGCAGCATGCAGATCTATCTTGAGGGTGGTGGGGGGGGGGGAGGTGTGTGTGTGTGTGGTAGGGGGGGGGGGGAGGGTGGTAACTGAGCACCTAATTGGTGTAATTTCATGTACAAATTTAGAATAATGGCAGCTACAGATAATCCCAGTATTGTATTTCTTACTTGAAATGCTTGACCAACTACAGCTGCTAAGGTTTATAAGAATAAAACAACAAAGCTGTAAAGTCAGTTCCTCTCACTCTTGAAGGAGCTTTCTGGCATTTTCATTCATTGATTAAATTTAATATACTGTATAAATCTGATGGCTGGGGAATTCATAAAGTTCTTTTCCAAGCACTTGAAATGGCAAAATTGATTACCTAAGTTTAAAGTACCAAGTTTTTCTGGGGGCAGCAAAGTCTAAATACAATAATTATGGTGTGTGGGTAGAGCCAACTGCCTCCTTCAAACTAGTAAGTCCACAACCTTGTGATGCAACTACAGTCAACCAAATTATTGTGGGTGTGGTATGTGAAAAATGCAACTATGCATCACACTTGAATAAACTTCAGGTTTTGTACAGGAGGGTACACTGCCATGAGAGCCTGTTGAGAAGGTGGTGCGACAGGTTGTCTATATAATTATATTATATATTTCCTGCACTAGTAATGCTTGGTGCCTGGCTGTTGATAATTCAGGTTTAAAAAAAAATGAAACGGATTGAAAGTAGAACCAGGCACCAAGAAAACATGCTATACAAAAAGCCACTTATATATAAATGTTCAAAGATAAATTATACAGCCTTCCTCAAGGAATTGGTATGATGAATTGCTCGAGAACTCCACAAAGCAAGCAGCAGAGAAAAGCAAGGACTCCAGCATCTATACTCTATATTTTTTCAGCATAGCATTATGTTCGATCGAATAATTATATTTAAATACCGAGTAGTGTTTATTAGAGAAATCACAAGTAATATTTCATATTTATCACTCCTTGCATTGTCATAATGTTCCATATGTCTTGGATATCTTGCAAGAATTATAGAGATATAATTATAGTGATTTTCTAGGGAATGAAGTGAATTCTCAACACTAAAGCAATTGGCGTCACATATTTTCCAGATCATTCCCACATAGAATTACCTCTGGCCATGTGAAATAACAATGGTCTGTCATTTTGCTAACCAATTAAGTCTTCACCAGGTCAACAATAGAACATTGCTAGACATGAGTCAGTGATGCCTCAAACTACTTTCTGTCCAATACAAATCAAAGAAGTTGCCATTTTCATGATGAATTTGGATAAGCTTTGAATATTTTTTTTACAGATGAAAGAACATCATTTTTTTGGTCTGCATGAGGTTAATTTCATACTAGCTACTCTATTTAGGAAATAATTAGTTCAGACTCACATATCTACAAATACGTAGCATCTATCTTTAAGACTTTCAATATGTGGCCATAGCTTCAGTTTTCAACATCTACTAATATTTAGCCTCTGCCTTTATGCTTTCATATCTACTAACACTTTGCCTCTACCTACATTCCGTCATATCTACTATTGCCTCTGCCTTCAGACTTCATAACTTTACTTAGCCTCAGCCTTTAGGCTTTCATATCTATTTATAAATAGCCTCTTAGACTTTCATATCTATTAATACTTAGCCTCTGCCTTCATGCTTTCATATCTACTAATACTTAGCCTCTGCATTCAGACTTCATAACTGCCTCTGCCTTCATGCTTTCATATCTATTAATACTTAGCCTCCGCCTTCATACTTTCATATCTACTAATACTTAGACTCTGCCTTCATACTTCATATCTACTAATACTTTGCCTCTACCTACATTCTTTCATATCTACTAATACTTACTGCATTCAGACTTCATAACTACTAATACTCAGCCTCTGCCTTCATGCTTTCATATCTACTAATATTCAGCCTCTGCCTTCAGCCTTCATGCTTTCATATCTATACTAAAACTCAGGCCTCTGCCTTCATACTTTCATATCTACTAATACTTAGCCTCTACCTTCACGCTTTCATATCTACTAATACTCTGCCTCTGCCTTCAGGATTTCATATCTACTAATACTTAGTCTCTACCTACATTCTTTCATATCTACTAATACTTTGCCTCTACCTACATTCTTTCATATCTACTAATACTTAGCTTCTGCCTTCAGGCTTTATATCTACTAATACTTAGCCTCTTCCATCAGGCTTTCATATCTACTAATACTTAGCCTCTGCCTCCAGACTTTCATATTTACTAATACTTAGCCTCTTCCTTCAGGCTTTCATATCTGCTAATACTTAGCCTCTGCCTTCAGGCTTTCATATCTGCTAATACTTAGCCTCTGCCTTCAGGCTTTCATATCTGCTAATACTTAGCCTCTGCCTTCAGGCTTTCATTCATATCTACTAATATTTAGTCTCTGCCAACAGTTAACCTCTCCCTTTAGACTTTCATATCTAGTAACAATACTTAGTCTCTGCCATCAGAGTTTCATATCTACTAAAACTTAGACCTGCCTTTAGGCTTTGACATCTAGTAGTAATATTTTGGCTCTGCCTTCGGGCTTTCATATCTACTAAAATTAGCCTCTGTCTCCTGGCTTTCAAATCTACTAATACTTAGCCCTTCAGGCATCATATCCCTTCAGGCTTTCATATCTACTAATACTTTAACCTCTGTCTTCCGACTTTCATATCTACTAATACTTAGTCTCTGCCATTAGACTTTCATATCTAGCCTCGGCCTTCAGGCATTCCTATCTAATAAAGCTTAGGATCTATCTTCATGCTTTCATATCCACTAATACTTGGCCTCTTGCTTCAGGTATCATATATACTAACACTTAACCTCTGCCTTCATGCTGTCATATCTAGTCTCTGCCTTCATGCCTTCATATCTACTAATACTTAGCGTCTTCCTCAGATTTTAATATATACTAATACTGAGCCTCTGACTTCATGCTTTCATATCTATTAACATTTAGCCTCTGCCTTCAGACCTTCATAGTTATTAATGCTCAGCCTCCACCTTCAGGCTTTCATATCTACTTACACTCAGCCTCTTCATTCAGGTTTTCATATCTACTAATACTTAGCCTCTGCCTTCAGGATTTCATATCTAGTAATACTTAGCCTCCGCTTTCAGGCTTTCATATCTACTTATACGCAGCCTCTTCATTCAAGCCTTGATATCTACTAATACTTAGCCTCTGCCAACATGCTTTCGTATCTAGTCTCTGCCTTCAGACTTTCATATCTACAAATACTTAGACTCTGCCTTCAGAATTTCATATCTACTAATGCTTAGCCTCTGGCTTCAGACTCTCAAATCTACTAATACTTATCCTCGGCCTTCAGGCATCATAAGAAAGGCATCATATCGATTAAGACTTAACCTCTGCCTTCATGCTTACATATCTAGTCTCTTCCTTCAGCCTTCATATCTACTAATACTTAACCTCTTCCTTCAGACTTTTATAACTTAGCCTGTGCCTTCAGGCTTTCATATTTTTAATACTTAGCCTCTACCTTCTGGCTTTCATATCTACTAATACTTAGCCTCTTTCTTCTGGCTTTCATATCTACTAATACTTAGCCTCTGCTTTCTGGCTTTCATATCTACTAACACTTAGCCTCTACCTTCATGTCATGCTTTTGTCATGCTTTCATATATATTAATAGTTAGCAGGGGCAGATCCAAGGGTTTTTTTGGGGGGGGGGGTGGGATTAATCTTCCCCCCCCCCCCTTTCAGTCTATAAATGTATAAAATTAATATCCATGAACATTTTTGGACTTTCTCCACCTCGAAAGGGCTACTGGAGAAAACATTGCTGCTGGTATTATTGATCTTCTCATTAAGCATGGTATTGAAGTTGACGATATGAGAGGACAGTCATATGATGGAGCTTCAGCAATGGCTGGCACAAGAAGAGGGACTCAGGCTTTTATCAAGAAGAAGAATGCACTTGCTTTGTACACTCATTGTCACTCACATGTTTTAAATTTGGCTGTAGCAAAATCATGCTCTGTGCCTGATATTCAAAATACAATTGATGTAATAAATGAAGTGTATCTCTATTTTAATCTGTCTCCAAAGAGACAGCGATTTGTTGCACTTTTGCTCCAGAAAATAGAGTGCATAAACTGAAGGGTCTATGTAAAACTAGGTGGACAGAAAGGCATGAATGTCTCGAACTATTTCTCTTTCTTTATCAATATATAGTAACATGTATGGATGCCATGTTACATTTTGATGATGAGTACCCTCAATTGCAAACTCATGGTTCAGAAAATTGGGACTGGGATGCAAATACACCGACTAAAGCTCAAGTATTTTTACACTCCTTTAACTTCATAATTACCTTAGTTATTCTAAATCATGTTCTTGATTCAGTTAAAGGACTGAGTGCAATCAGTCCAAAGCTTCACAAACATGATGCAGATGTGGTTATGGCATATCAGTACATTAACCTTGCTAGAAGTAAGATTCATGATCTCAGAACTAACCTTGACACAATTTGGAATGATTGGTACAGGGAAGCAGAAGTTATAGCGAGGAGTGTTGGGAGTGAATTAAAAGTACAGAGAATAACCACACACCAGCAACACCGCCTTAATACACCTTCTAAAAACACCATTCAATACTTCAAAAGAACTATTTGTATCCCATAATTTATTGACAACTTTTCTCAGCAGTTGGATGAAAGATTTTCAACAGACAATCGCCTATACAGTCACTTTTGTCTCTAGTTCCAAAAGTAGTGGTCAGTCTCAATGATAGTGGTATCGATCTGCTGGTGGAAAAGCTACTTTTCTGGGAAAAACACTTTTCTTTTTCAATTTCACTAAGGAATGAACTAGTTCGTTGAAGAGATATTGGGAAGAAGAAGAGAACAGAGATAACTTACCTGACAACCTCTGATGTATGCTAATCCTGGAATTTGAAAGAGCTTGTTTTTGTTGGATGTACATCTCCAATCGGATCATGTGAGGCCGAGATCTTTCTCAGTATATAGTAAGATGCCTCAAGACACATTTACGTTCTACTATGAGTGAAGAAAGGCTTGCAAGCCTAGCACTGATGGCTATGCATTATGGTACCTGTAAGCTATTAGAAACTGAAATTATTGTTCAGCATTTTATTCAGGCTCATCCACGAAGAATGTTCTGTAACTCAATATTATTTTACTAATTGTCACTTGTATTATGGTCTTATTTTAATACTATGAATGTTTGTCACTCAAACTATGTCAGTTTTTTTTGATCACAATATTCCACTTGTTTGACTTACTAGTGTTACTTCTATAATATTGTCAGTTATCACAAAACATGTCACTGAAACTATACAAGTGATAGTATTACCATACACATAAGCAGTCATGTGATAATCCTATACTAGATCGACTTTTAAAGACATAACAGGAGGAAGGAAGATTTTTTTACCATAGACTTTGAACTTACAATATTGTAATGAAGGATCAAAATTTGGTTGTGTTCATTGTTATGGTGTTTACAAGCAACTTAATAACAGGCATTCCTGGTACTATGAAAATCTTAAAATTTTTTGTTAGTAGAGATGCCTATCACTTTATCTAAAATTAAACGTAATATTCGAAAAAATAGATTTCAGAAAAATTATAAAAAATAATAAATGTCTTCAAACACTAATTACAATGAAAATGTTATATATACAAATGTTTAAAAAGAGAATGTCCAATAACAAAACAGAGTTGATGCCTTTGATTTAAAAATGCTATATATGTAGCCATCACTTAATCTACAAATGAGGTAAATGATCATTTTCACTAACGCTCTGCCCAAATGTCCCAGAATATAACCCACCCTTACTGATACTCTAGATCTGCCCCTGGTTAGCCTATCTTCATGATTTCAAATCTACTAATACTTAGCCTATTCCTTCAGGCATCATATTTTTTAACACACAAATTCTGCCTTCATACTTTCATATCTAGTTACCTTCAGGCCTTCATATCTACTAATACTTAGCCTCTGCCTTCATGCTTCATATCTACTAACACTTAACCTCTGACTTCATGCTTTCATATCGAGTCTCTGCCTTCAGGCATTCATATCTACTAACACGTTGCCTCTACCTACATTCTTTCATATCTACTAATACTTGCCTCTGCCTTCAGACTTCATAACTTTACTTAGCACTTGCCTTCCAGCTTTCATACCTACTAATACTTAGCCTCTACCTTCATGCTTTCATATCTACTAATACTTAGCCTCTGCCTTCATGCATTCATATCTACTAATACTTTGCCTCTACCTACAGTCTTTCATATCTACTAATTACTTAGCCTCTGCCTTCATGCTTTCATATCTACTAATACTTAGCCTCTGCCTTCATGCTTTCATATCTACTAATATTTAACCTTTCCCTTCAGATTTCATATCTAGTAACAATACTTAGTCTCTGCCATCAGAGTTTCATATCTACTAAAACTTAGGCCTGCCTTCAGGCTGTGATATCAAGTAGTAATATTTTGCCTCTGCCTTCAGACTTTCATATCTACTAAAACTTAGCCTGTCATATCTATTAATACTTAGCCTTTGAATACAGTTTTTTACATTACATCTACTAATAATTAGCCTCTGCCTTCAGGCATTCATATCTACTAACACGTTGCCTCTACCTACATTCTTTCATATCTACTAATACTTGCCTCTGCCTTCAGACTTCATAACTTTACTTAGCACTTGCCTTCAGGCTTTCATATCTACTAATACTTAGCCTCTGCCTTCATGCTTTCATATCTACTAATACTTAGCCTCTGCCTTCATGCTTTCATATCTACTAATAATTAGCCCCTGTCTTCATGCTTTCATATATTAGCCTCTGCCTTCATGCTTTCATATCTACTAATACTTGCCTCTGCCTTCATGCTTTCATATCTACTAATACTTAGCCTCTGCCTTCATGCTTTCATGTCTACTAATACTTAGCCTCTGCCTTCAAACTTTCATGTCTACTAATACTTAGCGTCTGACTTCAGACTTTCATATCTACTAATAATTATCCTATGCCTTCAGGATTTCATATCTACTAATATTTGCCTCTACTTTCAGGTTTGATATCTACTAATACTTAGCCTCTGCCTTCATGCTTTCATATCTACTAATACTTAGCCTCTGCCTTCAGCTTTTCATAATTAGCCTCTGCTTTCATGCTTTCATATCTGTCATCCTCATGTTCTTAGCTTGTTTGTTGATGTCATCCTCATATTCTTAGCTTGTTTGTTGTTGTCATCCTCATGTTCTTAGCTTATTTGTTGTTCTTAGCTTGTTTGTTGTTGTCATCCTCATGTTTTTAGCTTGTTTGTTGCTGTCATCCTCATGTTCTTAGCTTGCTTGTTGTTGTCATCATGTTCTTAGCTTGTTTGTTGCTGTAATCCTCATTATCTTAGCTTGTTTGTTGTTGTCATCCTCATGTTCTTAGCTTGTTTGTTTGTTGTCATCCTCATGTTCTCAGCTTGTTTCTTGTTGTCATCCTCATGTTCTTAGCTTGTTTGTTGTTGTCATCCTCATGTTCTTAGCTTGTTTGTTGTTGTCATCCTCATGTTCTTAGCTTGTTTGTTGTTGTCATCCTCATGTTCTTAGCTTGTTTGTTGTTGTCATCCTCATATTCTTAGCTTGTTTGTTGTTGTCATCCTCATGTTCTTAGCTTGTTTGTTTGTTGTCATCTTCATGTTCTTAGCTTGTTTGTTGTCATCCTCATGTTCTTAGCTTGTTTGTTGTTGTCATCCTCATGTTCTTAGCTTGTTTGTTGGTGTCATCCTCATGTTCTTAGCTTGTTTGTTGTTGTCATCCTCATGTTCTTAGCTTGTTTGTTGTTGTCATCCTCATGTTCTTAGCTTGTTTGTTGTTGTCATCCTCATGTTCATAGCTTGTTTGTTGTTGTCATCCTCATGTTCTTAGCTTGTTTGTTTGTTGTCATCGTCATGTTCTTAGCTTGTTTGTTGTTGTCATCCTCATGTTCTTAGCTTGTTTGTTGTTGTCATCCACATGTTCTAGCTTGTTTGTTGTTGTCATCCTCATTATCTTAGCTTGTTTGTTGTTGTCATCCTCATGTTCTTAGCTTGTTTGTTGTTGTCATCCTCATGTTCTTAGCTTGTTTGTTGTTGTCATCCTCATGTTCTTAGCTTGTTTGTTGTTGTCATCCTCATGTTCTTAGCTTGTTTGTTGTTGTCCTCATGTTCATAGCTTGTTTGTTGTTGTCATCCTCATGTTCTTAGCTTGTTTGTTGTTGTCATCCTCATTATCTTAGCTTGTTTGTTGTTGTCATCCTCATTATCTTAGCTTGTTTGTTGTAGTCATCCTCATTATCTTAGCTTGTTTGTTGTTGTCATCCTCATGTTCTTAGCTTGTTTGTTGTTGTCATCCTCATGTTCTCTTGCTTGTATGTTTGTTTGTATATTGTTTATTGTTGTTGTGTGTTTGAGGTACTGAGTGTGAAGGATGTTTGTCCTGTGTTCGAGCAAGGGGTCCATCACCCCACGCTGTTGGTGTTCCTACAGGCGCTCACTTCTCTGCTGGGCGAGGCAAGTTCTGCACTGCGCACGACATTTAGTTCCGAGCCGGAACTCTTGCGAGGTTTTCAGGGATTAATGTATTAACCTTTGAACTTTTAAAGCTAACCTGCGGAGTTAACCACACCCATGCACATGCATAGTGTACAGCCACACCCATGCACATGCATAGTGTACAGCCACACCCATGCACATGCATAGTGTACAGCCACACCCATGCACATGCATAGTGTACAGCCACACCCATGCATAGTGTACAGCCACACCCATGGATATCTTTAGTAGTGTGTCTCTGAAAATATGGAAAATGTTCAGTTTGCTTTAAAAGATGAGCCGTACCATCTCAGCTGGTCTGCAGCTTGGCAAGCAAGACTAAGCTGACCATTAAACGTCTGCCTTGATAGTGACCCTTTTCCTCAGCACATCTTTCCTGTGTATGTTTGTTTCCTCTCTATCCTCCAAACATTTTAACTTCTTTTTTTTTCTTTTCTGTTTTCACTTTAGCTCTTCAGTTTGTGTTAGTATACTAGCACTTTTGCATTGGGCAGTTTATATGCGTGTCTCTTTGGAGAGACATGCTTCATGGTGGTCTGCTGCTGTTTGTCCTACTCTCCCCCCCCCCCCAACCTCATCTCTAAAATGTCTCTTCACAGAGTTTTCTTTTCTCTATGCCGAATATCAACAATTGAACTCTGAACTCTTCACCTGTCATTCCTCCCCACATTGCTCTTCTCTCATCTCCCTCCTACTCTTCCCCCTTTCCTCCGCCCCTCCCTCCTCTCTTCCTCCCACTCTTCCTCCTCTCTGCCCCTCCTTTCTTCTTTCTCCTTCGCTCTCTCCTGCATTTCCCTCCTCTTTCCTCCCCTCCCTCCTTTTCCCACCTTCTTCCCCCTTCTCTCTCCCCCTCTCCCTTCCCTCTCCTCCTGCCTCTGTCCTTCTCTCCCCCCTCTCCCTTCCGTCTCCTCCTGCATCTGTCCTTCTCTCTCCCCCTCTCCCTTCCTTCTCCTCCTGCCTCTGTCCCTCTCCCCCTCTCCCTTCCATCTCCTCCTGCCTCTGTCCTCCTCTCTTCCCTCCTACAGAGTGAAGTTTTCCAGATGTTCAAGGCTAGTGAGTACCCTCTGGCCTCTCTGTTGCCTGTGGAGTATCGTTCACACATGGCACTGTCCAATTTAGTGGAGACAAAGTTGTGAAGCAGGTCTCATCTGCAGCTGCAATGGAATACTTGAGAGAAGACTGTCTTGTGTGTGTTGGGCTTTAGGTGTGGTTCTTACGCAACTTCATAAAATTTATTTTTTATGTTTCTTGATTGGTGGGGGAAACATGTCTTCTTGGAGGGGAACATACCCCGTTCTCCCCCTACTACCTCCCCCTACTACCTAACCCCCCTCAGATAAAACCTTGGTAAGTACATTTGTGTGTGTGTGTGTGTGGAGAAGTGATAGGAGTTGGTGTGTGTGTGGGGGGTGGGGGTGGGTGTGTGTGTATGAAGAGTAGATGTGAGACAAGAAAACTAGACATGGTAATGGCTAGGACAGAAGACACTGCAATGGCTAGGGATAGGGCAGTAGACTTGGCAATAACTAGAGATGGGACAATAGACAAGGCGATAGGGCAGTAGCCATGGCAATGGCTAGGGATAGGGCAGTAGACATGGCAATGGCTAGGGATAGGGCAGTAGACAAGGCAGTAGTTAAGGCTGGGGTAGTGGCCAGTACCTTGATGGTTATTAAGCTAGTTACTCTTGATATGAACACATTTGCTGCTGGCTTGCCAATGTAGTTTGATGATGTAATATCTACAGTAAGTGTTTTGCATGTGAAATGTCCCAATACCCAAACTTGGCAGTATTATCTGTGAAGCCCCTTATCCATGAAATCCCCATTTCCCCTGGTTCTGTATGCCCTGGCTACGAGGCATGTGTAGTGTAGTCCCGCGCGTGGTGTAGTACAAGCCAAAAATTAGTGTTGTAGTACACGCATGCAATATAAGTGGTCTCACTTTACCACGGGTTTTTTCCCCTCATCATGAGCTTCTTGTCATTACACAATTGCACAATTATTAATGGGTAGGGAGAATGACAGTGTTAGGGCTGGGCCAAATGCTAGGGCAATGGGACAGGTTTGGAATAATTGCTAGGCATAGGAAAATATCCTGCTCGAGGATAGTATATAGAGAAATGGCTAGGACAGTAGACATTGCAATGGCAAGGCTAGGACAGTAGACATTGCAATGGCAGGGCTAGGACAGTAGACAGAGGAATGGCTAGGGCTAGGGCAGTAGACAGGGCAATGACAAGTAGCTTGGGCTAGGACAGTAGCTATTGCTGTGATGGTGACTATGACGACACTGCCTACTGCTGGAGGACAGACTAGGACAATTGCAACATGTATGGATTTAAGGAGGAAGGCCCCACTGGTGTGCATATCATTATGATGTAATCATTGTTAAGTGTGCAGGGTAAAATGTCTCAGGATTTTTTTCTCCTTGGTAACACGAAGAAGGGTTGTAAAGGGAAGCCAATGGGGCCCAGAAGTACATGCACACATGCACACTCACACATGCACACACATAAACTCACACATGCACACACATGCATACACTCACTAATAAACACTGACACACACACACACGACATGCTCAACTGACAAAGGTATTCAGCTAACTTTAGTCAAGTGGCTTTGCCTCATTTCAGTGCCGCATGTTTCTGTCTGACTTCAGAAATCTTACACAAGACACGAGATCTGGAACTGAAGCTGGAGAGTGCTCATCTGCCTACCTCTGTTTACATGGAAATATGCCTTGCGGTTAGCTCTTACATATCAGCTAATGGTGGACATCTCTGCTAACATTTTCATTCAAGGAAAAATGGTGTTTGTGTTCATTTTCTGTATTCATGTTTTGGCCTGTGTCCACAGAAGTGCTGTGTGCGCGTGAAGCCCTCGGGTATCCAGGATTCTCGGAGGTTAAAGTTCTTGTCCACCCAATACTGGCTAGCAGTTGACCCTGGGGTTGTCCATAGTTGACCCCAGGAGTGTCCATAGTTGATCCCAGAGACACACACACACACAGAGAGAGATGCACACACTCACACACATACAGAGAGAGAGAGAGGCATGCACATACTCAACTTTGCTCTCCTTCACCCCCTACAACTAATTTTGATACCAGAATACAGCTTGCTGCATGAGCTTTCTAATGATAGGCTTGATTGATGTTTAGATAAAGTATAGAGATTTGGCAAAATTCTGACAGTTATCACACAAAAAATATCCTAATCAAAAGATTTGCCCTAATACACTTCTCTTTTATGGACGTATTAGACTAAGCACTATGCCTTGTGCAGTGAGTGAATGATTTAACCACAACAACTAAGTGTTGATGACAAGGTCAACCATATATGGACTAACACTTCCAAGTTGACTATCTCCACACTCTCTGAAGGCAGAGCTACAAAATGATATATAATGAAGCAAGTTGACATATATTGAGATCTCTTCCCTTCAACAAAACATGTTTCTGAGAACAGCAGTTGAATTGGATTACCACCATTAGATTACTGCCAACATAAAGTGTTTGTTTTTGCAGTTACCTATTCTTCTGAGTAAGTATTAGTGTAATTACCATTAGAATGCATGATCAGGTGAAATTCTTTGGAAAGTGGTGGCTCTGAAAAGAGCCGGTTTGAAAAAAAGAAAAATTATAACTGTCCTGCACCATACATCACCACCTCAGCTTCCTGCTGCCACACCCTCCTTCTTCAATTTAACAGTTGAATGTAAGCGAAGGCCTGGATAAAATCCACCTATCTGGAGACTTGCGCACACAAATGTTTTCAAATTTGAAAGACATTTTGTGCAGATGTTTAGACAGGATTATAAGCAACAAAAAAAAGAATGATTTTTGGCAAAAGATTTCCTTAACTCAATTCTGCTCATAAATACAGCACTCGAGCTAGCTTGATGGCATAACAGCCTCACTGCTCCCTGCAGTTGCTGCGCTGCAATCAAGAAACAAAGTACATAGTGTGCATGCTTTGGGACATTTGGAATCTTCTGGAACTCAAGTTTTTTTAAAACATTTATCTTTATTTTTATGGACGTACATTATACGCAAGTTACATAAGTGGGGGTGGGGGGGGGTGAAAATGGGAAAAAACATAGAGATAGTTGAAGTTGAATTTCAAGGTTTTGCACATATAGAGTTATTTTTATTTTGCTATCATAACAAAGGATTCAAGGCACGCTGAGAGTCTTGTTGGTGCTAATAGCGGCTTAACCCCCTCCCACCATCATTTAGGCGGCTACGAAGCTTCCCATACGAGTTTTGGTTGAGATATGAGCTTAGGGATTTTTCCCCCTTTAATGTTGTCTGCCATTTTGAGACGAGGAGTGGTGTCTCACTCCCCCGAGACATGCCAGTGGTACGTACATGTTCCCGAATTTCGGCACCTTAATTTCAAAGTTCACGAGGTCACAATTTTCATAACGTTGCTCCAAAAGGCCTTAAGCTGGTTTGGTGAATAAGAGAATATTGTTTGTTTGTTTATCTGTTTGTGTGGGTTTATGTCCCAGGTATTGTGTCCCTGTCAATAGTATGATGATCGTTAGTAAGACGACCATCAGTATGATGATTGTTAGTAAGATGGCCATCAGTATGAGGATCATTAGTAAGATGGTCATTAGTATGAGTAAGATGGTCATTAGTATGAGGATCATTAGTAAGATGGTTATTAGTATGAGTAAGATGGTCATTAGTATGAGGATCATTAGTAAGATGACCATTAGAGTGAAGATCATTAGTAAGATGACCATTAGTATGACGATCATTAGTAAGAGACCATTAGTGTGAAGATCATTAATGGTCAAGTATGATGATCATTAGTAAGATGTTCATTAGTATGAACGATCATTAGTAAGATGACCATTAGTATGAGGATCATTAGTAAGAAGACCACTAGTATGACGATCATTAGTAAGATGACCATTAGTATGACGATCATTAGTAAGATGACCATTAGTATAGTAAGATTACCATTAGCATGACGATCATTAGTAAGATTACCATTAGCATGACGATCATTAGTAAGATGACCATTAGCATGACCATCGTTAGTAAGATGACCATTAGCATGACCATCGTTAGTAAGATGACCATTAGCATGACCATCGTTAGTAAGATGACCATTAGCATGACCATCGTTAGTAAGATGACCATTAGCATGACCATCGTTAGTAAGATGACCATTAGCATGACCATCGTTAGTAAGATGACCATTAGCATGACCATCGTTAGTAAGATGACCATTAGCATGACCATCGTTAGTAAGATGACCATTAGCATGACCATCGTTAGTAAGATGACCATTAGCATGACCATCGTTAGTAAGATGAACATTAGCATGACCATCGTTAGTAAGATGGCACTTATGCCTGCAATATAAGTGGCAAAAGAAAGCACAGATAGAGCTACTTAGCGTGTGGAAGAGATGCAGCTGCTCTGAAGTAATTTATTATATTAGATTTCCTATTTTTACCTGTTAGGTACTTTTCTCCTGTGAATATATTATGCCAGTTTTGGTAGCCCTGGATACTAATACATGTGGCACTACCAGTATGCACAACCAGTATGCACATCATTATAGCCACACACTAATACATCTGGCATCAGTTTGCACTAACACATGTGGCACTATCAGTGTGATTATCATTATAGCCACACACTAATAGACATGTGGCACTACCTGTGTGCATATCATCACAGCCTGCACACTAATATTTGTGGCACTACGTTAGTGCCACATGTATAAGTGTGCAGACTATAATGATATGCTCACTGGTAGTACCAGTGAGCATATCATTATAGCCCACACACTAATACATGTGGCACTACCAGTGTGCATATCATTATAGCATGCACACTTATACATGATGTGGCACTACCACTGCGCATATCATTACAGTCTGCACACTAATACATGTGGCACACCGTTGGCAAACAAAGTGAGCCATCACCGAGTTTAATGGGAAAACTTGGTATTGCCCTGCCAATGGTCATATAGAGAAGAGAAAGATCTAAAAAAATAGCAGCAGATTTGAAGATGGGAGTGTGTGTGTGTGGGGGGGGGGGGGGGGGAACATATTTTGTCAATATTAAGCTTGGTAAGGTAAATACTAACTTCTGCTCTGTATGGGTAGAG
This sequence comes from Cladorhizidae sp. MBARI D1340-BT2, assembly GCA_028752905.1. Classification (NCBI taxonomy): domain Eukaryota; kingdom Metazoa; phylum Porifera; class Demospongiae; order Poecilosclerida; family Cladorhizidae; species Cladorhizidae sp. MBARI D1340-BT2. Next base: position 15,827,087 of record JAQNBH010000003.1, on the reverse strand, counting down.
GGAACTGGCTACATTTTGGCATGTAGAGGAGGGTAACTGATGCAATATTAAACACACTAAGACTAAACACCATCAAGTGTGCAAGGTATTACTGTATCAAGTTCCTGTCAGCTTCTGCTAGTCTTCCGTTTAGTATTCTGAGACTTCCTGCAGGAAGCACCACCTGATGAGCTCACTCTAGGGTAGTTACCATCTTCAAGGGAAGCCTGCTTCCAAGTAGTCTAAAGAATAACCTCCTCTTTCATCCATATTTTACCCCCGCACTGCCATGTATCTTACTGTAGGTGGACTTCCTATCTTCAGGGGAAGCTACTTCCAAGTAGTCTTATGCAAAACCCTCCTCTCTCAGCCCTACATTATATATTTCTGTTTCTCTGCTGCAGGGCATCCGGTTGTGGCAGCCATGCATAAGTTGAGCATCCATAAAGAACATGCATGTGCTCCATCATTTACAAATAGAGACACACAATAATTTGCAATGATTATTTAAGTGCATTCCCATTCACTTGCCACTTATAAAAATCCGTGCAGCTTTCCAAACATCCACACTAAGACCATCGCGATGCTCGTGTCCTGAGGTCCTGAAGGTTCTTTTGCTAACCTGCCCTTAGCAGTTTAGAAGACGCTAATAAAAACAATAAAGATAGCCGTCAACTATAAGCACATCGACCACAAGAATAATGTGTGCGGTGTAGGCGAGCTGTCAATAAATACATGCGTCTATCCCAATAAAAGTGCAAAAGGGAGATCGTAGAACCTGTAATACAAGTATACGGTGGCTTCGTCGTGTCTTGCGGGGAGTATGAAGGGGAAATGGGGCAGGAAGAGTTACAGTGTGTGGAACAATATTATATTATAGATTGTAGTATCTGGAGGGGAAAAAATACGAGCAGAAATAGAGGAAATATTTCATCGTGCTTGTGTAATTAGATAGGCATTTTATATTTATTCCGAACACAAGTAAAGTGTATGCAAATAGCTGTAATCATCCAGGGAAGAAGGAGATGGTTGTGGTCATGGAATCCCTTTTTGCCTCAAGGTGTAGTAGGATCACATGGAGCCGTAAAGGACCTCCTTATATATAGCATGCCAGACTTCTGGAGTAAAAGGGGAGGGGGGGGAGGTGGAGAACATAATGCAGCTGCTATAACTACAGCTGTGGTGGGTAGCAACAACTTTCTCACACCACAAGCTATTGTATACACCAGATCCAAAGTTACAAATTTGCTTGTCCTTTCCAAACATAGTACTTTTCACAGAAAGCTTGGACCATTTATATCTACAGCTGTGGTTTGTAGATAGAGCTTTCTCCACAGCACTGAGAGTTCTATTGGAAAAATATATATAGCTAACATTGGAAACAGGGTTGGCAGTAGAGGGAATTTTCTTTCAATACTGCTGGGCATTGAGAGGGTTAATTGCACTGCTAAGAGCTAGTTCAGTACAATGACAGAACCTTGTGAAACACAAGATGATAAAGGGAAGCAAGAAATGAGTGAGAAGGAGCAGAGCGTGCTTGGGGAACTGAGGAGAGCTGGACTATGGAATACCTTTTTGCCTCAAGCGTGCGTGCATTCCTTACATGGAGCAATAAATGGCCTCCGTATGTATACAGACTTAAGTAGTCGCATTTTGGTTTCCACTCGTACATTGCCACATTCGCTCGACAACCCTGTGTTTGAACACTGCTAATGACAATGATAGTTGGAGAAGTGAGGAATGATTGCAGGCTTCGGATCCAGAAGGAAGCCACTCAGAGAGATGGAGAGAGCTCCTCTGTCAAATGAGTCTGTGTCTATACGTATTCTCGATTTATTGTTGCTGTTTTTGATGGTGCCAGAAAGGGGTTGCCCGGCAAGGTCAACATGTTAACCTTGTTATTGTCCTTGTAGGTATTTTCTTCGCCAATCTCTTGTTCACTCTCTCTCTCTCTTGTGATTGACTTTTTCTTCTCTTCACTTCCTGGACATTTACAATGATGTACTTCGACTGCGATGTTAGATGTACATCTCGAATAATTCTCTTCCCGACTTTATGTGTGGTACCAGTAACCTTCGTCACCATCACTGTCTGACACCCACACTATTCCTCTTGGCTTGTAGGAATGTTTAAGCTAACTGATTCCTTGTGTCACAATCCTGGCCTAGCTATCGTCATGGTGACATCAATACTGTAGCGATCAGTGCTGAGTTAGGCACTCAGTTAGAGACAGGCCAATGGCAGGGTTAAGGCTAGAGCAGCAGCTAGACCAATCCTCATGCTGATGTAATACTAGGATTTATTTTTGTGAGATTTTGAACAAAAATATGTGTAGCATTAAAGTTGTGTGTTGTCTCTCTCTCTATATATATGTATATTATGGTAATGGTATCTTACGGTATTTGAAGGATGCCAGCTTCACTTGGCTGCAACAGTGCTGTAGCAAACATTTACCACGTGCTTAAATGCATAAAATACTGCCAGTTAGCTGAAGCCCAATTATATCATGAATATTCATAAACCACACGCCTCACTCTACTTCTGGTGGACAAGTGAATGATAAAGGACTCAAGTATGTTTACACTGGTTAACTCTGGTTTATAGGCTATAAACACATGCTCTCTTATATTTGCAGACTCGTTACAGGGAATGGATTTGGGAGGGGGGGGGGGGAGGAGAAGGGAAATATTCCCCATAACAGAATTCTCGAATTCTCTTTGCTATGAAATATTTATCCTCGTAATTCTCGGAGCTAGTTGGTCGAGGGATTTTGTAATCATCCAACTTCAAGTCTATAAGTAATATATAGAATAAATAATAAAAACCGCAATGTGTGATATGCTAACAAACAAAGCAAGCAGAGTTCCTCAGCTCATGTTGCCATGGTGATGTCACCCAATAAGGTGCCAAAGCATATTGTTGGGGGGGGGGGGGCATTAAGCTGAGAAGAAGAGGAACTCGACTAGTTAACAAACGAGACAAATTGAACCACATAATAATAAACACAAATGAGTGTTAGTGATGTTGGCTGTCATAGAGACCAGAACTGGGCATCACTTCCTCTCTGCATGGCTGCTAGTTACTGCAGGACGTACAGGCTGGTGGCGGCACCTCATTTTTCCTGTTAATTTTTTCACTGTGTTTTATCGTCGTGCATATACGTGCTCATAGAAACTCATAGAAGTGGATAATTGGGTTGTTGAATATTTCCCTCCTCCAGCAAAGTTTAGAGTGCAACATAATTATATTATTTTGCATGCCATGGCCCTTCTTATTGCATTGCAGTATTCTGGATCAAGTGACGTCTTCTTCCTTGTTGTCCCCCTCCATCAGCCGCTCTGATAATCCCGGTAAAGAAATGGTGGCCAAAGAGAAGGAATGCATGGAGAAATTCAAGGTCAGGGAAGACATGAAGTTCACACTGGCAGCAGTTGGAGTGGATGTCCAGAAAGGAGGGGATGCATGAGAAATGAAGGGGGTGAAGGGGCATTTATCCTCGACCCGTCATTTGAAAATTTGATGCTACCACCAAGGAGGAAGAAGGGGTTATAAATCTAGCAGAGAGGGGATTTATCGTAGGGGAAAGAGGGTTATGAAGTCTAGCAGGAGGCGAAGGAACTATAAAGTCTAGTGATTATAATGTCTAGGGGGTGCCAGGGGATTATAAAGTCTAGCTGGTGTGTGTGTGTGGGGGGGGGGGGGGGGGGGGGAGGGGGGGCATTTTCAATTACAACTTCAAATCAATTTGGAATACCCCCCACACTTCCACTTTCAAGATCCTTAATCAGGTTTCTGGCTAATTTGGCTCATTTTGTGTAGCATTACATCAGGCAGTAGTGGCTGTGGAATACCCAGTTGCTATGGCCTCCTGTTGTATCCATGCATTTCTGTTTGGCTTCTGGGAATTTTTAATGTTTCTATTTCAGTATGATGAGTAATATTTACATCAAGGTGGGGAGGGGGGGGGGGAATCCATGTACCCCCAAGAAAAAAGGATGAAGAAGCTAATTATTATAATTGGAGTGGTTGGAGTGGCTTACATGTAGTAATAATAATAAGTATTAATGAAATTAAAAATAAATTCTTTTCATTTGTTTGGCTGTATGTGTTTGTGGCTGCATATGCGTGCAGCAGTGGGTGTATTTTATCGGTGCATTCTAAGATGCCAAACTGTGTGACACAGTGTCAAATATCAACAGTGCCAGCTGCCGATAGTCTGAAAGACCGAAACAGATGGAGTAAGTAAGACAGTTGGGAGTTGAATAGAGCTCAATATATACGATGTCCCTCACAGAGTTGGAAGGGTTGGGGGGGGGGGAGGATTGGGGGGTTTCAGGACATCACTTCCTCCCTCCATCCTCCCCCTTCTTCTCCATTTTGTGGCCAGATAACCTTTTTATTGACTTCCTGGCTATTCTCTTGAACTTGTTCATCAACGACGAAACGTCGAGTGAGTACATTTTGAGTTGAATATTGGGAATGGCATTACATATGGTGTATGTGTGAATGTCATTACATATGGTGTATGTGTGAGGAACTACTGGCGTGCAGGAACACCTGCTGGTTGCATTGTATGTTCCTCAGAGCCATTATAGGGCAGGAGCAGAGGTTGTACCAGGAATATGGACACCAATGCTAATTAACTATGAGCACTGACATCACACAGAAGCCATGTGATCTGCTGTAATTGGATCTCTCTCGTTTACACGATTCAGCAATTGGGAGTCTTGAGCATTTTTGCAAGGGTTGCAGTTTGCCTGTTGCTTTTGAGACAGGCAACTCATGGAGCATGCTGGTGAGTGAAGCACAGCTTTCTGTCGGTGTATATAACTCCATGTGTCCATCACATGAGCAAGTCTGAGGGCCTGAACTGACTGCAGTTGTGTCTCCTGATTGGAGAGTGATAGTGGTTGATATTAGTATATGTGGCAAGAGGATGCCCTACTCTACAAAAGAAATGTTTACATTGGCATTAAAATGTGAGGAAGTGGACGAGCACAAGTACGGGTGCTGAAATTCAATTTTCTGTTTCCTATCAGGAGCCACAACTGGAGTCAGTTCGGGCACTAGGATTTTGAGGTACCTCCACTTTGCTGCAAATTTGGCAGAGTTATACTTATTGTCTTCTTTTTTTATTATTGAGTAAGAGAGTAAACAGAGAGATAATCTTTGAGCTATATATATGAGTGAAGTGGGCAGCTCCAAAGTTATAACCACAAGTTTTGTTAGCACTTTATAGTTGAGCTCCCTCCTTCACAGAACATAAGTCCTTTGGCATCTTATATAATCTAGCAACTACAGTTGTTATAGGCCTGCTACTTGTGCTGTATGTAGCACTCAAACAGTTTTTGAGGGAGAGATTGACTTCACATTCCAACCTTCAGTTCCAAAAACAAAAAACATTTGGCAACAAAAAGAATCAAAAAGGAAATTTCTTTAGCAAGCATATCGAGTGTGCTCCATTAAATCAGGACCATGGCATGCATGTGTGCCAAGATAAGATACTTTATAATAAAACTATGCGAGGTCAGATCCCGCCCTTACTAACTGAATGTAACTGGCATGGATTCCCTGAAGAGATGTTCCTGGAATACATAATCAGTGAGCAGCTCTTATGGAATAGATCTGCTAGCCGAATAGATCCCCTTTGACATACACTCAACCATTAGCAGAATCTGGAACAGATCCACAGAATAGGCCGCCATGTACGTAATAATTCTTCCTAGACCTTATCTGATAACTAATAATGATGTGGCTGCCGTAGGACAGATGTCCCATATCACTGACAGTTAGGCTTGTGAGTGGGCATTTTGCTGGTGCATTAAAAGTAAATACACACGCCAATATTCACAGTGATGTTATTATGTTATGATTTCCTGTGACACCGGTGTCACAGGAGAAAAAAGGGGAGGGGGGAAAGGAAATTTTTTTAATTTTTTAAAATAAAAATAAATAATAATCATCTAGAATTACTTGCAGGCTTGAGCCCGCAACCTGATCAAATACGTAGGGGGCAGGATCGTTCACCCGCTTGGGGAGGGGGTCGCATCACAAGGAAACATTGTTGTGGTGACCAGCATCATGGCTCCAGCTGGTCTTGAATGTCTGCAGGATGACTCTTCTTTCACAAGCTATGGAACGATGAGTGGCCACAGCTGGTCTCGTAAGGTGAGTTCTCTTTTGGTCATAATTGGTGCTCTTCCTTTTCACTGATGCAACCTGCTCTCCTTGCCACCAGGTCTCTCTCCTCTACTACTCCAGCACCAGTTCTCTCTCCTCGACTGACAATGCAGTCAGTTCTCTCTTATCTATTGACTATGCACCAGTTCTCTCTCTTCTACTGACTGTGCAGCCAGTTCTCTCTCATCTATAGACTATGCAGCCAATTTATATCGACTGTGCAACCAGTCTCTCTCTACTGACAGCCACTTTCTCTCCTATACTACTCCAGCAGCCAGTTCTCTCTCCTCGACTGACTGTGCAGCTCTCCTCTACTGACTGTGCAGCCAGTTCTCTCTCCTCTGCTGACTGTGCAGCCAGTTCTCTCTCCTCTACTGACTGTGCAGCCAGTTCCCTCTCCTCTACTGACTGTGCAGCCAGTTCTTTCTCCTCTACTGACTGTGCAGCAGTTCTCTCTCCTCTGCTGACTGTGCAGCCAATTCTCTCTCCTCGACTGACTGTGCAGCCAGTTCTCTCTCCTCTACTGACTGTGCAGCCAGTTCTCTCTCCTCTGCTGACTGTGCAGCCAGTTCTCTCTCCTCTACTGACTGTGCAGTCAGTTCTCTCTCCTCTACTGACTGTGCAGCCAGTTCTCTCTCCTCGACTGAATGTGCAGCCAGTTCTCTCTCCTCTACTGATCTTGCAGCCAGTTCTCTCTCCTCTGCTGACTGTGCAGCCAGTTCTCTCTCCTCTGCTGACTGTGCAGCCAGTTCTCTCTCCTCTGCTGACTGTGCAGCCAGTTCTCTCTCCTCTGCTGATGTGCAGCCAGTTCTCTCCCCTCTGCTGACTATGCAGCCAGTTCTCTCTCCTCTGCTGACTGTGCAGCCAGTTCTCTCTCCTCTGCTGACTGTGCAGCCAGTTCTCTCTCCTCTGCTGACTGTGCAGCCAGTTCTCTCTCCTCTGCTGACTGTGCAGCCAGTTCTCTCTTCTCTACTGACCAGCTCTCTCTCCTCTACTGACTGTGCAGCCAGTTCTCTCTCCTCTGCTGACTGTGCAGCCAGTTCTCTCTTATCTATTGACCAGTTCTCTCTCCTCTACTGACTGTGCAGCCAGTTCTCTCTTCTCTACTGATCAGTTCTCTCTCCTCTACTGACTGTGCAACCAGCTCTCTTCTCTACTGACCAGTTCTCTCTCCTCTACTGACTGTGCAACCAGTTCTCTCTTCTCTACTGACCAGCTCTCTCTCCTCTACTGACTGTGCAACCAGTTCTCTCTTCTCTACTTACCAGTTCTCTCTCCTCTACTGACTGTGCAGCCAGTCATCAGCCACCAAGTACTTCAATAATATGTAATGAATTTTCTCCATCGGGTAGTCACTAAGCAGCTGTCCTTTTAATGGGCTAAACAGGAAGTCTTGTAGCTATAAAAGCATCTCAACTGCTGGACTGTCAGCCAACTAGCTGGTTTTGGATTCTCTGCAGTATTCCACAAGTGTCAACAAGTATCAGCCTATAGGTGCAACAACCATGAAGTCACCATCATCAGCAGCAGCCACTCTCAACTTTGCAACAAGCTCAGCCCTGCTTAGCTTGCTTCTATGTGTGCTCTCTCCTCTGCAAGCACTGTCCACTTGGCAGCCAATAGTGCACAGAGTCGAGTGGTCACCTGATGGGGTCCGGCGCTACAATTCCACTCATCCTCTTGAAGTGAATCTTGATGATTTAGTGGTACTGGATTGTCCCACTAGAGGTGCATATATCTACAGCAACTTGGTGGTCCAGTATCACGAGGAACAGTACAAACAGTGCAACTGCTCCACATCTGCTATGGTGTCTTGCAAGTCTTCTCTCAGAAATGCCTACTGTGCCCCAGGACTTGAATATATATCGGTTAATATCAAGGAAAGTTCCGTTGATTTATCCAGCATCATTAACTATCACTCTAGGACTCGGTACTATTTCATAAGCTATGCACTTGGAAGTGATCTTGCAGATGCAGCTAATAGCGACGTATTTGCTGGAGGGCAATGCTTGGACGGACTCAAACTGTCAATCTTTGTGAGTAACACCAGTGCGCGAGTCCCATCTCCAACTACAGTTGGTTTGCAACTACCAATTTCCATCGCTTCTAAAAAGAAGGTTGACATCACCGAAGCCCCTGCAAAATCTGGCCTATCCGGTGAAGAGTCAGATGCTGCAATGTCGCAGGTATTGAAATACACCATAGGAATTTTTCTTGGTTTGGTGGTGTTGCTGTTGGTATTGGCAGTCCTGATCGTGGTCGTTTTGAGACGAAGAATGTTGCATAAATTTGAACAGCGTGGCAGCCAGAAAGGAGAAAAGGTAGAAGCAGTTGAAAAGTGTGATGAAGCCAAAGACAATGTTTGTGTCTCTGTTTAGAATAGCAATTACTCTACCTTCATGGAGCATCTCCAACAACCAGCACCGCATAGTCACTAGGGTAATTGTTAACAAATTCTCACCTAGCTGGTAATTTTTATCCATCAGTCACTTATCAAGTGCTAAATTATACAAACTTTTGTGTGTGTTTTGCTTCTTTTGTTGACATGTCGTCTGTTGGTTTGTTTGTGCATGTGCGCACTCCATATTTTCACGTGTTATGTCTACAGCTCTTCCGTATAAATTTGCACCGTCTATTTGTTCTTGGGGGAGGGGCGGGAGACTCAAACTCTCTGGTGTCCCTGGTGTGTGCATGTGGTTGTTGTTCTTCCTGTGAGTGGGACTGACAAGTACCGTACCTAGAGCTGTATTATTGCTACCTCTTGTGTAGTGTAGGGTGCAGAGCCGTAGCTCACCAAACAGCTGCTCTAGAGTGCTCAAAAGGTTTCAACTGGAAAGTATCCTGGTAGCACACCAACCAATCATCATGCTGGACATGTAGATACTGCGCACCACCTTGGGTCACGTGATGCCAACCCTTGACCTTCCACTTGCGGAGAAAAGGGTCTGGGAAAACGAGCATCATGAATTTGTTCTTGTCACACTATAACCAATATATACCAATACATATACCAATACATATACCAATACATATACCAATACATATGCCAATACATATACCAATACATATGCCAATACATATACCAATACCAATACATATACCAATACATATACCAATACATATACCAATACATATACCAATACATATACCAATACATATACCAATACATATACCAATACATATACCAATACATATGCCAATACATATACCAATACATATGCCAATACATACACCAATACATATGCCAATACATATACCAATACATATACCAATACATATGCCAATACATATACCAATACATATACCAATACATCTACCAACACATACACCAATACATATACCATTACATATACCAATACATATGCCAATACATATACCAATACATATACCAATACATATACCAATACATATACCAATACATATACCAATACATATACCAATACATATACCAATATGTATACCAATACATATACCAATACATATACCAATACACATGCCAATGCATAAACAAATACATATACCAATACATATATTTGTGGTCTATGATATCAACATGTCCAGCACGAACGACTGGTTGATGTGCTGTTACCTTCCAGTTGTGAAAGCTGATGAGCGCTCGAGAGTATATAGCTGTTTGGTGAGCTACAGCTGTGTGGTCTTCCATGATGGTACTTTGCATCATTTCATTCCACATGGAATTGACTAATGACTCGGAACTTGGTTTCCTTCTTCTCCCTGGTATGGAGGGCCTGTCAGCCTTGCAGATGTCAACATCTCTTGTCTCAGTTTACGATGTCAATTAAATGCCTCGTCACTTGTTGACGTCAGTTCCTTTCTGTTGCTGGCAACTCCAGCCAATCAGTGGCACCGATAAATATGTCATAATTAGAGAGTGTACAACCAGTTCTCGAGGATCTAGTGGTAACAGGTTGACATGTACACCAACTTCCACAGCCTGGAGACCGGTATCAAAACCAGAGCATGCACTGCCAGCTCACTTGCTGCAGGTTGGAGCAACACAACTCATTGCCTGGGAGCTGGGAAGACGGGCATCAAGACTAGGGTGCAGTATCAACTCTCAAAGATAGCTCATGGTTTATGGCACATGACCTAGTGATGATCTTTTACTCCTCAGCTGATGTGGTATAGTTAATTAATCAGGTGTAGTGATGGCAACGGTTGATGAATGACAAAGGAAACACAATGCAGGAATGTACAGGGCATCGGTCACTGAAGGTCAGCTATGACACGAGGGGGCAGAAGTTAGGCGAGGGAAGTGCTGTGTAGTGAGAACATGTGCTGAGTGGTGACATGTGCAAGTGTTGGATGAAACAAAGTAATTATTAAATGTGCTTTGTGGTGTGTGTTATTTCTTTTCTTCCCCATCCCCTGATTGCAAGGATTGTCTGTCGGGAGGTAAATGATTCCGAAGGTGAGGCAGTATATTGCAACAACTAGCTAGCACTAGATGTATTTGCAGGAGAGCAGTTCTCATTTAACTTTCCTGATTTAGTAGAGCTGCTGCAGAAGGGGATGTAGAAGGTGATGAAGTTAGAAATAGCCAAGTGAGACTTTTCACACAAAACATAGCGTCTATCAATTCCAGTTGGTACAATAATGGGAGCAGAGCATGTCTGCAGTCAAGTCGTTGAGAATGTACTTGCATAGATGCACACCTCTGGCATCCTTTCTAGCTTCTTCATATCTTTGAGTTGGTGAGGATGCCGCTGAAGGGGAGCAATGTGTAAGTTAGGAGCGAACCAACAACATGTACATCAACTCCTCTCTAGAGAAATTATCTGACTGGAACGTTGGGTGGATATCTGATAGGATTTGGAAAGGAAGGAATGAGTTCCAATGAAGGAGCCCTAGGTCTAAGTGTGTGTCTAGGAAGAGGTATGTCACCACTACTGAATGGGCACTAGAAAATAAATGGGGGGGTGGGGGGGTGGGGGGAGGTTCTGGTACAGAAAGAAACGAAAGGAATACTCATTTCACAAACTAGGGATATCAGTTTCCATTCTTTACTCCAGGTGGAAAAGGTGTCCAAATCCTCAGGACTGTAGTTGCACACGATGGAGAAAGGATGTTTGCCTTGTGTAGACATCCACCACCATCAGGAAAGGAGAGCAGTCAACTATAGAAACATCGTAGGGCCAAGGATGCTTCCTGAAGGAGAGTCACAGCTATAAATATAATGGAAAATTTATAAGATTGCGCTGAAGGAAAGTCACATGACTTGGATGGTCTCGTTGCCTAGCCCGGACATCACTTGGACAGTCATGTTCAATAGCTACTGATCCATCGACAGTGATCTTTTACCATCTTCAACAGGATCAGCATCATGGAGACTTGTATCCTGCAGCATACTTCACCACACAATGAATATCATGAGCTGAGCAATTGTATAGGAATGACGGAGAGAGGTTTCTGGTACTCTCTCCATGGTCTGCCATGACAGCTTATCTACTTTTCTTTGACACTCGATGACACCAGAGGAGACAAAATTATACTCCCTCTCTGACTTGGTAGAGATGAGATGACCCCTCGATGCCTGAGCTAAACCTTTCTCTTTAACCAGTGTGGTAAGTTTCATTAGTGTACTTCTTTTAGGGCCTGTAGCTCTTTTCCTAGAGGCAGGGGTGGATCTAAGGGTGCCATGGTGCCCCAGTAGCTTCTCCATTTACTACCAGTGCACTGGCTGCTGTGACACTGCAGTTACTAGAATATATTAGATCAGTGCTGAATCTGCATCATTAGATGTCTGCTAAAGGTGTAGCTATTCCACAGGGCAGGTGTTGTATACATTGTATTGCTTACACTGTACTCCCTACAGCTGCCAGCTCTGCTAGCAATGATAGCTGACCATGCAGCTGGCCAGTGTCAATACAATTATAACAATTCACATGTGACATCGAGTTTTGGAGAGCTTGAACTTCTGCTTACATTGAGCCTCTTATGCCAAAACTTTGAGTCTCTCCTGCTAGTTTAAATGCCTGAGTCTCTTCTGCTAGTTTAAAAGCCTGAGTCTCTTCTGCTAGTTTAAAAGCCTGAGCCTCTCTGCTAGCTTAAAAGCCTGAGCCTCTTCTGTTAGCTTAAAGTCCAAGCCTCTTCTGCTGCATAAAGCTCAAGCCTCTCCTGCTAGCTTAAAGCCTGTGTATGTCTAATTGCCAAGGCCAACTGCCTGTCACTAAAATTGCGGTAACATGCAACACACGGATATAGCTATGCCACTTCTTTCCTGGAAGTTCTTGGCAGCTGAAATTTAGACAGCTGTTCTACCTTGCAGATGATCCAAGTTTTCAACATTCATGTACCTGTTCCATCTAATGAGGCTGCTGCAGTTAGTAAAACTGTGCGTGCATGAAGGTGAAGAAGTGCCCAGTAGTCAAGATGAGCAGTGACTTCATAGCAGCTGTGCTCCTATGAGTGATGAACATGAAATCGATGGTAGTAGTCCTAGTAACCTTGGAAACTGATGCTGAGAATAATTGAGTTCATTTAGGTCCCGTTATCCAGTGGGCATGGCTGGTGGCACACGAAGCTGACCTGTGGTACTGAGAAGAGCTCTTCAGCCGAGCATCCGAGCCACTCACAAGTGCTGCAGGGTTTGCCTCGGAAGAGCTCTTCAGCCAAGCATCCGAGCTACTCACAAGTGCTTCAGGGTTTGCCTCGGAAGAGCTCTTCAGCCGAGCATCCGAGCCACTCACAAGCGCTGCAGGGTTTGCCTTGGAAGAGCTCTTCAGCCGAGCATCCGAGCCACTCACAAGCGCTGCAGGGTTTGCCTCGGAAGAGTTTTTCAGCCGAATATCCGAGCCACTCACAAGCGCTGCAGGGTTTGCCTTGGAAGAGCTCTTCAGAGGAGTTGATTTGGTCATGTAGTACAGTTGGAAGAGGAGAGGAGGCAGAAAGATGGTGAACAGTACAAAATAACTCCAGAAGAGGTGGTAAATAAAAAATAAAAAACCCCGAGTGACTTCCAACAGTGTAAAGGTTGGTTTGCTTGACATACAGCTTGGAGGGCCACCTTCGGAGAGACCTGCACAACACCTATATGCAACCATGATGAGCAGGAGCCACTGCATTCAACAGTATCTCATGCCCAACTTTCTTACCCAAGGACTCTTTGATAATGGTGTCACAGATTGGACATGCACACACACCCACACACCCACACACACCACACACACATCTTTCTTGGAGCTAGAGGAATTAAAAAACTAATGGCTGATAGTTGATTTTGTTGTAGCTCAGAATAGCAGCTTACCGCCAATCTTGTCCAACCACAACCGGTTCACTTTGAGAACCTCTAATGAACTACAAGAACATTACACCCCTTTCATTTGAACACATTAGCTAAACTTGGTGTGCAGATGTTGTGTTTATTGTTGTTATTTATTATTATTATTATTATTATTATTATTATTATTATTATTATTATTATTATTATTATTATTATTATTATTATTATTATTATTATTATTATTATTATTATTATTATTATTATTATTATTATTATTATTATTATTATTATTATTATTATTATTATTATTATTATTATTATTATTATTATTATTATTATTATTATTATTATTATTATTATTATTATTATTATTATTATTATTATTATTATTATTATTATTATTATTATTATTATTATTATTATTATTATTATTATTATTATTATTATTATTATTATTATTATTATTATTATTATTATTATTATTATTATTATTATTATTATTATTATTATTATTATTATTATTATTATTATTATTATTATTATTATTATTATTATTATTATTATTATTATTATTATTATTATTATTATTATTATTATTATTATTATTATTATTATTATTATTATTATTATTATTATTATTATTATTATTATTATTATTATTATTATTATTATTATTATTATTATTATTATTATTATTATTATTATTATTATTATTATTATTATTATTATTATTATTATTATTATTATTATTATTATTATTATTATTATTATTATTATTATTATTATTATTATTATTATTATTATTATTATTATTATTATTATTATTATTATTATTATTATTATTATTATTATTATTATTATTATTATTATTATTATTATTATTATTATTATTATTATTATTATTATTATTATTATTATTATTATTATTATTATTATTATTATTATTATTATTATTATTATTATTATTATTATTATTATTATTATTATTATTATTATTATTATTATTATTATTATTATTATTATTATTATTATTATTATTATTATTATTATTATTATTATTATTATTATTATTATTATTATTATTATTATTATTATTATTATTATTATTATTATTATTAGTATTATTATTATTATTATTATTATTATTATTATTATTATTATTATTATTATTATTATTATTATTATTATTATTATTATTATTATTATTATTATTATTATTATTATTATTATTATTATTATTATTATTATTATTATTATTATTATTATTATTATTATTATTATTATTATTATTATTATTATTATTATTATTATTATTATTATTATTATTATTATTATTATTATTATTATTATTATTATTATTATTATTATTATTATTATTATTATTATTATTATTATTATTATTATTATTATTATCTTCAAATGTTTTAAGTGGTTTGATATCTGCAAAGTCAGCTTCTATTTCAGAGTATTCAGCCCATCTTTTTGCAGATTGAAGTGATAACAAATGTCTATGAGAAGGCTATCAACAGATACTGGAAGTTTTTTTAAGCCTGCGGTAGCAGCAAGATGGCAAGTGCAACCAAGACTGAATAGATTTGGTTGTTTTTCCTTAATTCTGCTCAGGACAGAATAATTTTTCCCAACCATTACGGAAGCTGTATCTGCCAATCAGATTAGACCATGGGATTTTATGACATTCTAATTCCTTTGATAAAGCATCAAACATCGCTTGTGCAGTAGCCACATTACAAACTGGCATTGCTAACAATTGTGAGATAGCAGAGTGTGCACTGTCATCCCAAAATCTTACCATTATAGCGAAATATTTCCGTCATCTTGATCATCACCCCCATCGCAAAGGATAGTGAAAGGAGATGATGCACAGGCTTCGATTACATTTTCATTGAGTGCAGGAGCAAGAGCATTTTTAATGATGGCTTGTGTCTTTGTTGCTCCACAAGCAAACCCTTCAGCTATTTTACTATCTGGGAACATATTTTTACACAGTTTTGTGAAGTGGTCTCCAGCAGAAAATGCTAAGTTATGCTCTGCTATGAAAATTGTGAAATACAATTCAGCTGTAGTAACCTGCTCATTAAGTGACTGCTTCTTTTGAGATAGCAAGGATGCCATTGTAGCTTGATTTGTGAAAGCTTTGGGACCATCTTTATGGCATTTATTCTCCATATGTCGCTTTACTTCACATAATCCTCCACCACCCACTGTGAGATCAATTGCACAGATGTTGCAGTGGGCATAACTTAGTCCCTTTCTACTTGATGACATGTTGTAGCATGTCCATTCATCTTTTCACTTGCAGATTCTTTTTGGCGATGTTGGTTCAGCGCACACTAGCAACTAAAACAGCTGGTGATCTGGTGATCTAAAGCATGCAGCTGCTTTGACCACAATGCAATCATGGTATGCTCATTTTTACAAAGGAAATGTGTATATTGGACCTTGATCATTAATTAATGGGGCTCATTTTTACCACACAAAGGAAATGTCTATATTGGACCTTGATCATTAATGGGTGAGAATCCCTGGACAAATGTAGCAAATCCCTGAACCCCTGGACAGAATCTTGAAAAGGCTAAATCCCTGGACAGTCCAGGGCATCCCTACGGTTGGGAGGTCTGCTATGATAACCCTCTGCCACCCTCAACCCAAACATGTGTATTGAAGTTACGGTGTCCATCTCATCAAGCATCATCACCTCTCTCTCTCTTATACACAACTCACACATGCACACACTAGACAAGGCCACACGCAATATAAATACATATTATTACTATCCATAGCTTGTGAGTGTGACTAATACATGCATGTGTTTAAAAGGGACTCTTGCTTAACAGTGCTGATACTTTATTATTATATAGAGCCTAGAACGCTGTTGGTGTGCATTAGGAAGTGTTTGTGTTTAATTTGGCTAAATGACCCGAGTATAAAAGTGGTCAACTTCAACAAGTGTCAGCCTATAAGTACAACAGCCATGAGATCACCATTATCAGCAGCAGCTGCTCTCAACCTTGTAACTAGCTCAGCCCTGCTCAGCTTGCCTCTATGTTTGCTCTCTCCTCAGCCAGCATTGTCCACTCGGCAGCTACTAGTGCACAGCAGCATCTTGGTTCTCTCTCCACAACCAGCACTGTCCACTCGGCAGCCACCAGTGCACAGCGTCTTGGTTCTCTCTCCCCAGCCAGCACTGTCCACTCGCCAGCCAGCCACCAGTGCACAGCATCTTGGTTCTCTCTCCCCAGCCAGCACTGTCCACTCGGCAGCCACCAGTGCACAGCATCTTGGTTCTCTCTCACCAGCCAGCACTGTCCACTCGCCAGCCAGCCACCAGTGCACAGCATCTTGGTTCTCTCTCCCCAGCCAGCACTGTCCACTCGGCAGCCACCAGTGCACAGCATCTTGGTTCTCTCTCCCCAGCCAGCAATGTCCACTCGGCAGCCACCAGTGCACAGCATCTTGGTTCTCTCTCCCCGGCCAGCACTGTCCACTCGGGCAGCCACCAGTGCAGTTCTCTCTCCTCTGCCAGCACTGTTCACTTGGCAGCCACATGGAACAGAGTGGACACCTGATAGGAGGAGGCTTACAATTTCAACTAATACTCTTGAAGTGGAGCCGGGTAATTTCGTGATAAGATTGTCCCACTAGAGGTCTGCAAATTTACATCAACCTTGGTCCAGTTCCACCAAGATAAGTAGGGACAGTGCCTAGGGCCTGGAGCTCTTCTGGTGTGTTAATTAGGATGTATTTGTGTTGAACTTTGACACCACCTCTGGTTGCTTGCAAGTCTTATTTCAGAATTACCTACTGCAGTTTCTACTGGTGTGCATTAATTAGGATGTGTTTGTTGACATCGACGCCACCTCTGGTTGCTGCAAGTTTTATCACAGAATTGTCTACTGCATTCCATCCACTCGTGTTTATCAGTAAATGGCTAACTACCCAGGGACTCGGTGCTATTTCACTTGGAGAAGATCTGGCAGCTACATCAAGCAACGTATTTGCAGGTGGGAAATACTTGGCTGGACTCAGACCATCACTCTTCGTGCGTGGTAATGACAACTAGTACAACCACAGTCAGTGAGACCATGGTCGGCACGATGGTGTACCTTTCGGCCAAGAATCCTGGTGGAAGTGTGCTTCTTGTTCCTTCCCAATCTATCTCTGAAGCAAGGTGTCTGGGAGTCACAAAGTGGCTATGTCCATCACCCGGGCACCTACAGAGCCATGCCGATCTAAATTCAATATTAGAGGCCTCATTATTGTCACCACTACATGTACATTGTCGATCTGGATGAGCGTGGGGTTGGGCAGAGTGTGCCTCTGTGTGGGCTCGGAGGAGGAGGAAGGGAAAATGTAGACCTGTGGAGCTTTTGACACCATGCGTAATTGAAGAGAGCATTGTTGCATCAAGAAGGAATGAAATATTGAGGACTCTCTGAAGACTCCAACACCCATTAATTACACACAAAGCATTGTGACCCTTCTATTTAATGCTGAATGCATCACTTTCATTGAAGGAGTTAGTTAGTGTGTCCAGTACTTCCCTGTTTATTTTTATTAAGCCTAGTGCTCTTCATGGTGCATCACATGATATCACATGATCTACCATCCCCAGTACAACTCCACCTTCAAACAACTGGTTTAAGTTTCTGTGAAGAGGTGACTGTTGAATGAACTGCAGAACTGCAATGAATCTCTAAATTCTGGTTGTTTAGTATCCCTGCTAACCCCCTACCTGTACCCTATGTCAGGTAGGTAATTACCCCCAACACCAAACCCGTTTTCAAGAAACAAAATTATTTGTAAATGCTCTCAACAGCACAGAGGGTGGTCCACTCTGTGTTGATATGATTAATTCTCAATCCAAGATACAAGTGAGCGCAAGAGGAAATCTGACAAGAGCTCCCTGTTAATAATCACTCTAGTACCAAGCTTAAATAACTCAGCTACTATAATCTAAAAGCCAGCATATCTTTATCTAGTAGACTCTTTATAGTACAACAGCTAGTTATCTGCTCTCGAGAGTATATATGGTACCTAGATTTGTTTGCTCCTTGTTCTAGTACAGACAGTCACATCCAGCAACAGGGCTATACATGTATACAATTATATATATATATATATAATGGGAACTCTCAAGAGTAGATAACTAACTTTTATTCTGGTTCTTTGTTATCTATACCTGCAAAGGCTATAGCAACTCGGAGTTGCACTAGTCCTTGCAGCTGCTATTGGTCTAGACTTAGCCTACTCAACCAGACCAGATATGATTAGATTTGAACAATTCACCCTCCAGCAATTAGTACATAGAGGGCACCTTCCAAGAATTAGTAAAGAGTTTTTACTGAACTCCCCTCCCCAGCAATTAGTACATAGGGGGTATCTTCCAAGAATTAGTAAAGAGTTTTTACACATAACCTCCAGAATTAGTAAATAGATGTTTTACAGAAAAATCCCTAGCAATTTGTACATAGATTTGCAGAACCAAGAACTTAGCTAGCCAGGCTACTTATTGGTACTCTCCTTTTTCAACCTACCACTGTAAAAACAAAACTAGGGGTGGTACAGCTGCTATGACATCAGGATTGAGACCTAAAAACAGATGAAACCACACTAGCATTAGCAACTAGTACATATATATATATATACACCAACTAGCATTAAGCAACTAGTACATATATATATATACGAGCATTAGCAACTAGTACATATATATACACACCACACTAGCATTAGCAACTAATACATATATATACACCACACTAGCATTAGCAACTAGTACATATATATATATATATACACCAACTAGCATTAGCAACTAGTACATATATATATATACGAGCAGTGAAGAAAGGGGACTGTTGAAGTAAAGCTGTAATTTTTCTGAGAATATTATTAGCCATAACACCAAGAATGTCATTCTCAATTTGATGTGAAGTATATTTGCAAGGCTTGCGATTCAACCATTCCATCATTTCAGTATCATCTTCACCATTCATCTTCAGCAGTTGAAGAAAATTTCCATCTCCTTCATCCCCATCACCTCTCAGAGCTAACCCTTGTCTAGCCAAATATCGAATGCTAGACACAATCTTTAGAAGCGTTTTGCGATTGTACTCTCTTTCTTTGGCATGTTGTTTTGTTGCTCCCCAACATCCTTTGTCGTAGCTGGAATTCTGATGACTACATCCACTGCTTCTCGATGACAGTCACTTAGTTAATGTTTTTGGAATAAACTGGTTGCATTTTTCCAATTACTAAATCCTGTGGATGTCTGTATAATGAAAATTTAGTGATTTACTAAATCATACACACACACACCAAAACTATTGAGAGATACGTACAAAGGCTGTTGCAGCTTTAGAAGACCTCATTTCCCCATGTTTGAAGCCTGTCACACAAGTGTGGCAGTAAACGACATCTTTTAACTCGTCGTAGTGTAGAAATGGCCATTGCTTGAGCCAAGTGGATTGAAATAACCGACAAACAACACTCTTCACCCCCAACGATCGCTTGGGGAATTTAAAATTAGCGGGCTGGTGAGGAGCAGTAGGAAGTTCTGGGACCTCAGTGAAACTTGAAGGAGCAGCCATTGTAACAAGAGCACATGGTACAGCACATGACCAGAATATTCTAGAACTAGCTAATGACAGCTGGCATCCCAGTTATTGCATGCCAGCTGGCACATTAGTTTAACAAGGCTGGCTATTAATTAGCTTGCATGCTTCACAAACTTTGGGAGTGTAGTAATACGCGACATTCTGAGAGTTTTTTATGCATGCACTGGCTACTTGCATGCACTGGCTAATCTAAAAATTCAAACTCAAGATCAGCAAAAATATTAATAGAAGTAAAGAGCCAAATATTGGTAGGGCCGAAGCCCTACCTACCCTATAGGCTCCTCCGGGCCTGTATATACACCACACTAGCATTAGCAACTAGTACATATATATATATATACACCACACTAGCATTAGCAACTAGTACATATATATACACCACACAAGCATTAGCAACTAGTACATATATATATACACCACACTAGTATTAGCAACTAGTACATATATATATACACCACACTAGCATTAGAAACTAGTACATATAGATACACCACACTAGCATTAGCAACTAGTACATATATATATATACACCACACTAGCATTAGCAACTAGTATATATATATATACACACCACACTAGCATTAGCAACTAGTACATAATTATATATATATACACCACACTAGCATTAGCAACTAGTATATATATATATATACACCACACTAGCATTAGCAACTAGTACATATATACACACCACACTAGCATTAGCAACTAGTACATATATATATACACCACACTAGCATTAGCAACTAGTACATATATATACACCACACTAGCATTAGCAACTAGTACATATATATATACACCACACTAGCATTAGCAACTAGTACATATATATATACACCACACTAGCATTAGCAACTAGTACATATATATACACCACACTAGCATTAGCAACTAGTACATATATATATATATACACCACACTAGCATTAGCAACTAGTACATATATATATACACCACACTAGCATTAGCAACTAGTACATATATATACACCACACTAGCATTAGCAACTAGTACATATATACACACCACACTAGCATTAGCAACTAGTACATATATATATACACCACACTAGCATTAGCAACTCGTACATATATATACACCACACTAGCATTAGCAACTAGTACATATATATATACACCACACTAGCATTAGCAACTAGTACATAATATATATACACCACACTAGCATTAGCAACTAGTACATATATATACACCACACTAGCATTAGCAACTAGTACATATATATATACACCACACTAGCATTAGCAACTAGTACATATATATATACACCACACTAGCATTAGCAACTAGTACATATATATATACACCACACTAGCATTAGCAACTAGTACATATATATACACCACACTAGCATTAGCAACAAGTACATATATATATACACCACACTAGCATTAGCAACTAGTACATATATATATACACCACACTAGCATTAGCAACTAGTGCATATATATACACCACACTAGCATTAGCAACTAGTACATATATATACACCACACTAGCATTAGCAACTAGTATATATAATAATATACACCACACTAGCATTAGCAACTAGTACATATAAATACACCACACTAGCATTAGCAACTAGTACATATATATATATATATATACCACACTAACATTAGCAACTAGTACATATATATACACCACACTAGCATTAGCAACTAGTACATATATATACACCACACTAGCATTAACAACTAGTACATATATATACACCACACTAGCATTAGCAACTAGTACATATATATACACCACACTAGCATTAGCAACTAGTATATATATATATACACCACACTAGCTATTACATATATATACACCACACTAGCATTAGCAACTAGTACATATATATATATACCACACTAACATTAGCAACTAGTACATATATATATATATACACCACACTAGCATTAGCAACTAGTGCATATCAAGAGTATCTAATTGTTAACAACACTAAGTTACAAGTGTCCTGCTACTCAAGGAGGGGGGGGGGGGGGGACCAAAGCTCATTCTTCAGTTCTCCATACACAGTTCCTCTGCTGCCACCACTTCCCTATCCAATACATAACACACTCACCCACGTCCTCCATCACTGCATCACTTACTCCCTCCACACCTTTCCCCAAAAGCAATGCCACCTTTTCATCCTTACTCACTCTTCTAAAAGTTCTTATGCTAAAGAAACGTGCTCATCAGTTAGCCATTTTCCAGTTTCCAGCTCCTTCTTCATTCCTTCTGTAAACTTCCATTGGAATAAATATTACAATAATTCTAAGGTGATCCAAATGCATGGCATTGTGGATTTTTGCTTGATGTATACTTTTATAAGCAACATTCATCAAATCACCAATAACATTTACTCACTCTTCCTTAAGTTTTTGTGGCAAAGTTGTTGTTTTTTCTTCTGGAAGTGGATTGGCTCTGACATTTGCCACAAGTCTCTATGTATTGTCACTGGTCATGTCCTCTCTGACATTTGCCGTAAGTCTCTATGTATTGTCACTGGTCATGTCCTCTCTGACATTTGCCACAAGTTTCTATGTATTGTCACTGTCATGTCCTCTCTGACATTTGCCACAAGTCTCTATGTATTGTCGCTGGTCATGTCCTCTCTGACATTTGCCACAAGTCTCTATGATTGTCGCTGGTCATGTTCTCTCTGACATTTGCCACAAGTCTCTATGTATTGTCACTGGTCATGTTCTCTCTGACATTTGCAACAAGTCTCTATGTATTGTCACTGGTCATGTTCTCTCTGACATTTGCCACAAGTCTCTATGTATTGTCGCTGGTGATGTCCTCTCTGACATTTGCCACAAGTCTCTATGTATTGTCGCTGGTCATTTCCTCTCTGACATTTGCCACAAGTCTCTATGTATTGTTTTGCATCACTGGTCATGTCATGTTTCCAATAATATCTTGACCAAATCTTGTGCCATTGTTTGTCGACCCAAATGACCACCTAGAATAAGATATTAGTTTATCAGCAATACTATATACTGTGTGAGGTGTCACATGCATGCATCACTCTGGGGTATTTCTTACAAATTTAACACAAATTCTCCATGGTGAATCTTTGTTTGATTTTCTTGTAGAGGTCTTGAAATACAAGGTGCCATGTTTGCATCTGTAGGCAACACAATTAATCAATTAATTAAAGGCTTGGATGAGCACTACAGTTGCATATATGAAGAGTGAAGAATTGGTTACCCTTTTCATCTTAATAGATCACCATTAACAAATCTCTATGTCTACGCTGGCTATGAAAGGCCCTGAACTCACAGTTTGTTCCGCAAAATTTTGCTGGGATGCTGATCAATTATTGTTTGTCTCAAGTAAATATGTATACCATTATCTTTAGTGGTAAATTTGGTGCAACAGTTTATAATATAGTGAGCTTGCACTGGGGGGGGGGGGGGGGGGGGGGGGTTGGTGCAATAACCTACCTACCAAAGCAAGCTCTATGGAAGAGTACCACAGAGCATAATGATTTGTAAGGTTTAAGTAGCTAGACTATTACTCCCACAAGCAAAACCCCACCCCCTGTAACTTAACATTTATGCGCAAGTTTCTCTATTTGAGCCACCTGGTGGACACACCCTGAGTCAATATACAAGATCAAAATCAGCTTCCAGCCCACAACAGAGCTAGGACTCTTCCTCCTCAGTACTGCTCCTTGCTCCTCCTAATAAGCAGCTTGCAGATCTATGAAAGAACATCATTTTTTTGGTCTGCATGAGGTTAATTTCATACTAGCTACTCTAATTAGGAAATAATTAGCCTCTGCATTCAGACTCACATATATATCTATAAATACGTAGCATCTATCTTAAGACTTTCAATATGTGGCCATAGCTTCAGTTTTCGACATCTACTAATATTTAGCCTCTGCCTTTATGCTTTCATATCTACTAACACTTTGCCTCTACCTACATTCCATCATATCTACTAATACTTAGCCTCTGCATTCAGACTTCATATCTACTAATATTTAGCCTCTGCCTTCAGACTTTCTAATACTTAGCCTCTTCCTTCATGCTTTCATATCTACTAATACTTAGCCTCTGCCTTCAGACTTCATATCTACTAATACTTAGCCTCTACCTACATTCTTTCATATCTACTAATACTTAGCCTCTTTCTTCTGGCTTTCATATCTACTAATACTTAGCTTCTGCCTTCAGGCTTTCATATCTACTAACACTTAGCCTCTGTATACCTTCATGTCATGCTTTAATAGTTAGCAGGGGCAGATCCAAGGGGTTTGGGGGAGGGGTGGGGGGGTTAACCCCCCCCCCTTTCAGTCTATAAATGTATAAAATTAATATCCATGAAACATTTTTGGACTTTCTCCACCTCTACTGGAGAAAACATTGCTGCTGGTATTATTGATCTTCTCATTAAGCAGTTGACGATATGAGAGGACAGTCATATGATGGAGCTTCAGCAATGCCTCGCACAAGAAGAGGGACTCAGGCTTTTATCAAGAAGAAGAATGCACTTGCTTTGTACACTCATTGTCACTCACATGTTTTAAATTTGGCTGTAGCAAAATCATGCTCTGTGCCTGATATTCAAAATACAATTGATGTCATAAATGATCTATTTTAATCTGTCTCCAAAGATACAGCGATTTGTTGCACTTTTGCTCCAGAAAATAGAGTGCATAAACTGAAGGGTCTATGTAAAACTAGGTGGACAGAAAGGCATGAATGTCTCGAACTATTTCTCTTTCTTTATCAATATATAGTAACATGTATGGATGCCATGTTACATTTTGATGATGAGTACCCTCAATTGCAAACTCATGGTTCAGAAAATTGGGACTGGGATGCAAATACACCGACTAAAGCTCAAGTATTTTTACACTCCTTTAACTTCATAATTACCTTAGTTATTCTAAATCATGTTCTTGATTCAGTTAAAGGACTGAGTGCAATCAGTCCAAAGCTTCACAAACATGATGCAGATGTGGTTATGGCATATCAGTACATTAACCTTGCTAGAAGTAAGATTCATGATCTCAGAACTAACCTTGACACAATTTGGAATGATTGGTACAGGGAAGCAGAAGTTATAGCGAGGAGTGTTGGGAGTGAATTAAAAGTACAGAGAATAACCACACACCAGCAACACCGCCTTAATACACCTTCTAAAAACACCATTCAATACTTCAAAAGAACTATTTGTATCCCATAATTTATTGACAACTTTTCTCAGCAGTTGGATGAAAGATTTTCAACAGACAATCGCCTATACAGTCACTTTTGTCTCTAGTTCCAAAAGTAGTGGTCAGTCTCAATGATAGTGGTATCGATCTGCTGGTGGAAAAGCTACTTTTCTGGGAAAAACACTTTTCTTTTTCAATTTCACTAAGGAATGAACTAGTTCGTTGAAGAGATATTGGGAAGAAGAAGAGAACAGAGATAACTTACCTGACAACCTCTGATGTATGCTAATCCTGGAATTTGAAAGAGCTTGTTTTTGTTGGATGTACATCTCCAATCGGATCATGTGAGGCCGAGATCTTTCTCAGTATATAGTAAGATGCCTCAAGACACATTTACGTTCTACTATGAGTGAAGAAAGGCTTGCAAGCCTAGCACTGATGGCTATGCATTATGGTACCTGTAAACTATTAGAAACTGAAATTATTGTTCAGCATTTTATTCAGGCTCATCCACGAAGAATGTTCTGTAACTCAATATTATTTTACTAATTGTCACTTGTATTATGGTCTTATTTTAATACTATGAATGTTTGTCACTCAAACTATGTCAGTTTTTTTTGATCACAATATTCCACTTGTTTGACTTACTAGTGTTACTTCTATAATATTGTAAGTTATCACAAAACATGTCACTGAAACTATACAAGTGATAGTATTACCATACACATAAGCAGTCATGTGATAATCCTATACTAGATCGACTTTTAAAGACATAACAGGAGGAAGGAAGATTTTTTTACCATAGACTTTGAACTTACAATATTGTAATGAAGGATCAAAATTTGGTTGTGTTCATTGTTATGGTGTTTACAAGCAACTTAATAACAGGCATTCCTGGTACTATGAAAATCTTAAAATTTTTTGTTAGTAGAGATGCCTATCACTTTATCTAAAATTAAACGTAATATTCGAAAAAATAGATTTCAGAAAAATTATAAAAAATAATAAATGTCTTCAAACACTAATTACAATGAAAATGTTATATATACAAATGTTTAAAAAGAGAATGTCCAATAACAAAACAGAGTTGATGCCTTTGATTTAAAAATGCTATATATGTAGCCATCACTTAATCTACAAATGAGGTAAATGATCATTTTCACTAACGCTCTGCCCAAATTTCCCAGAATATAACCCACCCTTACTGATACTCTAGATCTGCCCCTGGTTAGCCTATCTTCATGATTTCAAATCTACTAATACTTAGCCTATTCCTTCAGGCATCATATTTTTTAACACACAAATTCTGCCTTCATACTTTCATATCTAGTTACCTTCAGGCCTTCATATCTACTAATACTTAGCCTCTGCCTTCATGCTTCATATCTACTAACACTTAACCTCTGACTTCATGCTTTCATATCGAGTCTCTGCCTTCAGGCATTCATATCTACTAACACGTTGCCTCTACCTACATTCTTTCATATCTACTAATACTTGCCTCTGCCTTCAGACTTCATAACTTTACTTAGCACTTGCCTTCCAGCTTTCATACCTACTAATACTTAGCCTCTACCTTCATGCTTTCATATCTACTAATACTTAGCCTCTGCCTTCATGCATTCATATCTACTAATACTTTGCCTCTACCTACAGTCTTTCATATCTACTAATTACTTAGCCTCTGCCTTCATGCTTTCATATCTACTAATACTTAGCCTCTGCCTTCATGCTTTCATATCTACTAATATTTAACCTTTCCCTTCAGATTTCATATCTAGTAACAATACTTAGTCTCTGCCATCAGAGTTTCATATCTACTAAAACTTAGGCCTGCCTTCAGGCTGTGATATCAAGTAGTAATATTTTGCCTCTGCCTTCAGACTTTCATATCTACTAAAACTTAGCCTGTCATATCTATTAATACTTAGCCTTTGAATACAGTTTTTTACATTACATCTACTAATAATTAGCCTCTGCCTTCAGGCATTCATATCTACTAACACGTTGCCTCTACCTACATTCTTTCATATCTACTAATACTTGCCTCTGCCTTCAGACTTCATAACTTTACTTAGCACTTGCCTTCAGGCTTTCATATCTACTAATACTTAGCCTCTGCCTTCATGCTTTCATATCTACTAATACTTAGCCTCTGCCTTCATGCTTTCATATCTACTAATAATTAGCCCCTGTCTTCATGCTTTCATATATTAGCCTCTGCCTTCATGCTTTCATATCTACTAATACTTGCCTCTGCCTTCATGCTTTCATATCTACTAATACTTAGCCTCTGCCTTCATGCTTTCATGTCTACTAATACTTAGCCTCTGCCTTCAAACTTTCATGTCTACTAATACTTAGCGTCTGACTTCAGACTTTCATATCTACTAATAATTATCCTATGCCTTCAGGATTTCATATCTACTAATATTTGCCTCTACTTTCAGGTTTGATATCTACTAATACTTAGCCTCTGCCTTCATGCTTTCATATCTACTAATACTTAGCCTCTGCCTTCAGCTTTTCATAATTAGCCTCTGCTTTCATGCTTTCATATCTGTCATCCTCATGTTCTTAGCTTGTTTGTTGATGTCATCCTCATATTCTTAGCTTGTTTGTTGTTGTCATCCTCATGTTCTTAGCTTATTTGTTGTTCTTAGCTTGTTTGTTGTTGTCATCCTCATGTTTTTAGCTTGTTTGTTGCTGTCATCCTCATGTTCTTAGCTTGCTTGTTGTTGTCATCATGTTCTTAGCTTGTTTGTTGCTGTAATCCTCATTATCTTAGCTTGTTTGTTGTTGTCATCCTCATGTTCTTAGCTTGTTTGTTTGTTGTCATCCTCATGTTCTCAGCTTGTTTCTTGTTGTCATCCTCATGTTCTTAGCTTGTTTGTTGTTGTCATCCTCATGTTCTTAGCTTGTTTGTTGTTGTCATCCTCATGTTCTTAGCTTGTTTGTTGTTGTCATCCTCATGTTCTTAGCTTGTTTGTTGTTGTCATCCTCATATTCTTAGCTTGTTTGTTGTTGTCATCCTCATGTTCTTAGCTTGTTTGTTTGTTGTCATCTTCATGTTCTTAGCTTGTTTGTTGTCATCCTCATGTTCTTAGCTTGTTTGTTGTTGTCATCCTCATGTTCTTAGCTTGTTTGTTGGTGTCATCCTCATGTTCTTAGCTTGTTTGTTGTTGTCATCCTCATGTTCTTAGCTTGTTTGTTGTTGTCATCCTCATGTTCTTAGCTTGTTTGTTGTTGTCATCCTCATGTTCATAGCTTGTTTGTTGTTGTCATCCTCATGTTCTTAGCTTGTTTGTTTGTTGTCATCGTCATGTTCTTAGCTTGTTTGTTGTTGTCATCCTCATGTTCTTAGCTTGTTTGTTGTTGTCATCCACATGTTCTAGCTTGTTTGTTGTTGTCATCCTCATTATCTTAGCTTGTTTGTTGTTGTCATCCTCATGTTCTTAGCTTGTTTGTTGTTGTCATCCTCATGTTCTTAGCTTGTTTGTTGTTGTCATCCTCATGTTCTTAGCTTGTTTGTTGTTGTCATCCTCATGTTCTTAGCTTGTTTGTTGTTGTCCTCATGTTCATAGCTTGTTTGTTGTTGTCATCCTCATGTTCTTAGCTTGTTTGTTGTTGTCATCCTCATTATCTTAGCTTGTTTGTTGTTGTCATCCTCATTATCTTAGCTTGTTTGTTGTAGTCATCCTCATTATCTTAGCTTGTTTGTTGTTGTCATCCTCATGTTCTTAGCTTGTTTGTTGTTGTCATCCTCATGTTCTCTTGCTTGTATGTTTGTTTGTATATTGTTTATTGTTGTTGTGTGTTTGAGGTACTGAGTGTGAAGGATGTTTGTCCTGTGTTCGAGCAAGGGGTCCATCACCCCACGCTGTTGGTGTTCCTACAGGCGCTCACTTCTCTGCTGGGCGAGGCAAGTTCTGCACTGCGCACGACATTTAGTTCCGAGCCGGAACTCTTGCGAGGTTTTCAGGGATTAATGTATTAACCTTTGAACTTTTAAAGCTAACCTGCGGAGTTAACCACACCCATGCACATGCATAGTGTACAGCCACACCCATGCACATGCATAGTGTACAGCCACACCCATGCACATGCATAGTGTACAGCCACACCCATGCACATGCATAGTGTACAGCCACACCCATGGATATCTTTAGTAGTGTGTCTCTGAAAATATGGAAAATGTTCAGTTTGCTTTAAAAGATGAGCCGTACCATCTCAGCTGGTCTGCAGCTTGGCAAGCAAGACTAAGCTGACCATTAAACGTCTGCCTTGATAGTGACCCTTTTCCTCAGCACATCTTTCCTGTGTATGTTTGTTTCCTCTCTATCCTCCAAACATTTTAACTTCTTTTTTTTTCTTTTCTGTTTTCACTTTAGCTCTTCAGTTTGTGTTAGTATACTAGCACTTTTGCATTGGGCAGTTTATATGCGTGTCTCTTTGGAGAGACATGCTTCATGGTGGTCTGCTGCTGTTTGTCCTACTCTCCCCCCCCCCCCCCCCCAACCTCATCTCTAAAATGTCTCTTCACAGAGTTTTCTTTTCTCTATGCCGAATATCAACAATTGAACTCTGAACTCTTCACCTGTCATTCCTCCCCACATTGCTCTTCTCTCATCTCCCTCCTACTCTTCCCCCTTTCCTCCGCCCCTCCCTCCTCTCTTCCTCCCACTCTTCCTCCTCTCTGCCCCTCCTTTCTTCTTTCTCCTTCGCTCTCTCCTGCATTTCCCTCCTCTTTCCTCCCCTCCCTCCTTTTCCCACCTTCTTCCCCCTTCTCTCTCCCCCTCTCCCTTCCCTCTCCTCCTGCCTCTGTCCTTCTCTCCCCCCTCTCCCTTCCGTCTCCTCCTGCATCTGTCCTTCTCTCTCACCCTCTCCCTTCCTTCTCCTCCTGCCTCTGTCCCTCTCCCCCTCTCCCTTCCATCTCCTCCTGCCTCTGTCCTCCTCTCTTCCCTCCTACAGAGTGAAGTTTTCCAGATGTTCAAGGCTAGTGAGTACCCTCTGGCCTCTCTGTTGCCTGTGGAGTATCGTTCACACATGGCACTGTCCAATTTAGTGGAGACAAAGTTGTGAAGCAGGTCTCATCTGCAGCTGCAATGGAATACTTGAGAGAAGACTGTCTTGTGTGTGTTGGGCTTTAGGTGTGGTTCTTACGCAACTTCATAAAATTTATTTTTTATGTTTCTTGATTGGTGGGGGAAACATGTCTTCTTGGAGGGGAACATACCCCGTTCTCCCCCTACTACCTCCCCCTACTACCTAACCCCCCTCAGATAAAACCTTGGTAAGTACATTTGTGTGTGTGTGTGTGTGGAGAAGTGATAGGAGTTGGTGTGTGTGTGGGGGGTGGGGGTGGGTGTGTGTGTATGAAGAGTAGATGTGAGACAAGAAAACTAGACATGGTAATGGCTAGGACAGAAGACATTGCAATGGCTAGGGATAGGGCAGTAGACTTGGCAATAACTAGAGATGGGACAATAGACAAGGCGATAGGGCAGTAGCCATGGCAATGGCTAGGGATAGGGCAGTAGACAAGGCAGTAGTTAAGGCTGGGGTAGTGGCCAGTACCTTGATGGTTATTAAGCTAGTTACTCTTGATATGAACACATTTGCTGCTGGCTTGCCAATGTAGTTTGATGATGTAATATCTACAGTAAGTGTTTTGCATGTGAAATGTCCCAATACCCAAACTTGGCAGTATTATCTGTGAAGCCCCTTATCCATGAAATCCCCATTTCCCCTGGTTCTGTATGCCCTGGCTACGAGGCATGTGTAGTGTAGTCCCGCGCGTGGTGTAGTACAAGCCAAAAATTAGTGTTGTAGTACACGCATGCAATATAAGTGGTCTCACTTTACCACGGGTTTTTTCCCCTCATCATGAGCTTCTTGTCATTACACAATTGCACAATTATTAATGGGTAGGGAGAATGGCAGTGTTAGGGCTGGGCCAAATGCTAGGGCAATGGGACAGGTTTGGAATAATTGCTAGGCATAGGAAAATATCCTGCTCGAGGATAGTATATAGAGAAATGGCTAGGACAGTAGACATTGCAATGGCAAGGCTAGGACAGTAGACATTGCAATGGCAGGGCTAGGACAGTAGACAGAGGAATGGCTAGGGCTAGGGCAGTAGACAGGGCAATGACAAGTAGCTTGGGCTAGGACAGTAGCTATTGCTGTGATGGTGACTATGACGACACTGCCTACTGCTGGAGGACAGACTAGGACAATTGCAACATGTATGGATTTAAGGAGGAAGGCCCCACTGGTGTGCATATCATTATGATGTAATCATTGTTAAGTGTGCAGGGTAAAATGTCTCAGGATTTTTTTCTCCTTGGTAACACGAAGAAGGGTTGTAAAGGGAAGCCAATGGGGCCCAGAAGTACATGCACACATGCACACTCACACATGCACACACATAAACTCACACATGCACACACATGCATACACTCACTAATAAACACTGACACACACACACACGACATGCTCAACTGACAAAGGTATTCAGCTAACTTTAGTCAAGTGGATTTGCCTCATTTCAGTGCCGCATGTTTCTGTCTGACTTCAGAAATCTTACACAAGACACGAGATCTGGAACTGAAGCTGGAGAGTGCTCATCTGCCTACCTCTGTTTACATGGAAATATGCCTTGCGGTTAGCTCTTACATATCAGCTAATGGTGGACATCTCTGCTAACATTTTCATTCAAGGAAAAATGGTGTTTGTGTTCATTTTCTGTATTCATGTTTTGGCCTGTGTCCACAGAAGTGCTGTGTGCGCGTGAAGCCCTCGGGTATCCAGGATTCTCGGAGGTTAAAGTTCTTGTCCACCCAATACTGGCTAGCAGTTGACCCTGGGGTTGTCCATAGTTGACCCCAGGAGTGTCCATAGTTGATCCCAGAGACACACACACACACAGAGAGAGATGCACACACTCACACACATACAGAGAGAGAGAGAGGCATGCACATACTCAACTTTGCTCTCCTTCACCCCCTACAACTAATTTTGATACCAGAATACAGCTTGCTGCATGAGCTTTCTAATGATAGGCTTGATTGATGTTTAGATAAAGTATAGAGATTTGGCAAAATTCTGACAGTTATCACACAAAAAATATCCTAATCAAAAGATTTGCCCTAATACACTTCTCTTTTATGGACGTATTAGACTAAGCACTATGCCTTGTGCAGTGAGTGAATGATTTAACCACAACAACTAAGTGTTGATGACAAGGTCAACCATATATGGACTAACACTTCCAAGTTGACTATCTCCACACTCTCTGAAGGCAGAGCTACAAAATGATATATAATGAAGCAAGTTGACATATATTGAGATCTCTTCCCTTCAACAAAACATGTTTCTGAGAACAGCAGTTGAATTGGATTACCACCATTAGATTACTGCCAACATAAAGTGTTTGTTTTTGCAGTTACCTATTCTTCTGAGTAAGTATTAGTGTAATTACCATTAGAATGCATGATCAGGTGAAATTCTTTGGAAAGTGGTGGCTCTGAAAAGAGCCGGTTTGAAAAAAAGAAAAATTATAACTGTCCTGCACCATACATCACCACCTCAGCTTCCTGCTGCCACACCCTCCTTCTTCAATTTAACAGTTGAATGTAAGCGAAGGCCTGGATAAAATCCACCTATCTGGAGACTTGCGCACACAAATGTTTTCAAATTTGAAAGACATTTTGTGCAGATGTTTAGACAGGATTATAAGCAACAAAAAAAAGAATGATTTTTGGCAAAAGATTTCCTTAACTCAATTCTGCTCATAAACACAGCACCCGAGCTAGCTTGATGGCATAACAGCCTCACTGCTCCCTGCAGTTGCTGCGCTGCAATCAAGAAACAAAGTACATAGTGTGCATGCTTTGGGACATTTGGAATCTTCTGGAACTCAAGTTTTTTTAAAACATTTATCTTTATTTTTATGGACGTACATTATACGCAAGTTACATAAGTGGGGGTGGGGGGGGGGTGAAAATGGGAAAAAACATAGAGATAGTTGAAGTTGAATTTCAAGGTTTTGCACATATAGAGTTATTTTTATTTTGCTATCATAACAAAGGATTCAAGGCACGCTGAGAGTCTTGTTGGTGCTAATAGCGGCTTAACCCCCTCCCACCATCATTTAGGCGGCTACGAAGCTTCCCATACGAGTTTTGGTTGAGATATGAGCTTAGGGATTTTTCCCCCTTTAATGTTGTCTGCCATTTTGAGACGAGGAGTGGTGTCTCACTCCCCCGAGACATGCCAGTGGTACGTACATGTTCCCGAATTTCGGCACCTTAATTTCAAGTTCACGAGGTCACAATTTTCATAACGTTGCTCCAAAAGGCCTTGAGCTGGTTTGGTGAATAAGAGAATATTGTTTGTTTGTTTATCTGTTTGTGTGGGTTTATGTCCCAGGTATTGTGTCCCTGTCAATAGTATGATGATCGTTAGTAAGACGACCATCAGTATGATGATTGTTAGTAAGATGGCCATCAGTATGAGGATCATTAGTAAGATGGTCATTAGTATGAGTAAGATGGTCATTAGTATGAGGATCATTAGTAAGATGGTTATTAGTATGAGTAAGATGGTCATTAGTATGAGGATCATTAGTAAGATGACCATTAGAGTGAAGATCATTAGTAAGATGACCATTAGTATGACGATCATTAGTAAGATGACCATTAGTAAGAGACCATTAGTGTGAAGATCATTAATGGTCAAGTTTGATGATCATTAGTAAGATGTTCATTAGTATGAACGATCATTAGTAAGATGACCATTAGTATGAGGATCATTAGTAAGAAGACCACTAGTATGACGATCATTAGTAAGATGACCATTAGTATGACGATCATTAGTAAGATGACCATTAGTATAGTAAGATTACCATTAGCATGACGATCATTAGTAAGATTACCATTAGCATGACGATCATTAGTAAGATGACCATTAGCATGACCATCGTTAGTAAGATGACCATTAGCATGACCATCGTTAGTAAGATGACCATTAGCATGACCATCGTTAGTAAGATGACCATTAGCATGACCATCGTTAGTAAGATGACCATTAGCATGACCATCGTTAGTAAGATGACCATTAGCATGACCATCGTTAGTAAGATGACCATTAGCATGACCATCGTTAGTAAGATGACCATTAGCATGACCATCGTTAGTAAGATGACCATTAGCATGACCATCGTTAGTAAGATGACCATTAGCATGACCATCGTTAGTAAGATGAACATTAGCATGACCATCGTTAGTAAGATGAACATTAGCATGACCATCGTTAGTAAGATGGCACTTATGCCTGCAATATAAGTGGCAAAAGAAAGCACAGATAGAGCTACTTAGCGTGTGGAAGAGATGCAGCTGCTCTGAAGTAATTTATTATATTAGATTTCCTATTTTTACCTGTTAGGTACTTTTCTCCTGTGAATATATTATGCCAGTTTTGGTAGCCCTGGATACTAATACATGTGGCACTACCAGTATGCACAACCAGTATGCACATCATTATAGCCACACACTAATACATCTGGCATCAGTTTGCACTAACACATGTGGCACTATCAGTGTGATTATCATTATAGCCACACACTAATAGACATGTGGCACTACCTGTGTGCATATCATCACAGCCTGCACACTAATATTTGTGGCACTACGTTAGTGCCACATGTATAAGTGTGCAGACTATAATGATATGCTCACTGGTAGTACCAGTGAGCATATCATTATAGCCCACACACTAATACATGTGGCACTACCAGTGTGCATATCATTATAGCATGCACACTTATACATGATGTGGCACTACCACTGCGCATATCATTACAGTCTGCACACTAATACATGTGGCACACCGTTGGCAAACAAAGTGAGCCATCACCGAGTTTAATGGGAAAACTTGGTATTGCCCTGCCAATGGTCATATAGAGAAGAGAAAGATCTAAAAAAATAGCAGCAGATTTGAAGATGGGAGTGTGTGTGTGTGGGGGGGGGGGGGGGGACATATTTTGTCAATATTAAGCTTGGAAGGTAAATACTAACTTCTGCTCTGTATGGGTAGAGGGAACTGGCTACATTTTGGCATGTAGAGGAGGGTAACTGATGCAATATTAAACACACTAAGACTAAACACCATCAAGTGTGCAAGGTATTACTGTATCAAGTTCCTGTCAGCTTCTGCTAGTCTTCCGTTTAGTATTCTGAGACTTCCTGCAGGAAGCACCACCTGATGAGCTCACTCTAGGGTAGTTACCATCTTCAAGGGAAGCCTGCTTCCAAGTAGTCTAAAGAATAACCTCCTCTTTCATCCATATTTTACCCCCGCACTGCCATGTATCTTACTGTAGGTGGACTTCCTATCTTCAGGGGAAGCTACTTCCAAGTAGTCTTATGCAAAACCCTCCTCTCTCAGCCCTACATTATATATTTCTGTTTCTCTGCTGCAGGGCATCCGGTTGTGGCAGCCATGCATAAGTTGAGCATCCATAAAGAACATGCATGTGCTCCATCATTTACAAATAGAGACACACAATAATTTGCAATGATTATTTAAGTGCATTCCCATTCACTTGCCACTTATAAAAATCCGTGCAGCTTTCCAAACATCCACACTAAGACCATCGCGATGCTCGTGTCC
Source organism: Cladorhizidae sp. MBARI D1340-BT2 (assembly GCA_028752905.1). NCBI lineage: Eukaryota > Metazoa > Porifera > Demospongiae > Poecilosclerida > Cladorhizidae > Cladorhizidae sp. MBARI D1340-BT2. The sequence goes on along the minus strand of JAQNBH010000003.1, from coordinate 15,791,180 downwards.
TGAGGTCCTGAAGGTTCTTTTGCTAACCTGCCCTTAGCAGTTTAGAAGACGCTAATAAAAACAATAAAGATAGCCGTCAACTATAAGCACATCGACCACAAGAATAATGTGTGCGGTGTAGGCGAGCTGTCAATAAATACATGCGTCTATCCCAATAAAAGTGCAAAAGGGAGATCGTAGAACCTGTAATACAAGTATACGGTGGCTTCGTCGTGTCTTGCGGGGAGTATGAAGGGGAAATGGGGCAGGAAGAGTTACAGTGTGTGGAACAATATTATATTATAGATTGTAGTATCTGGAGGGGAAAAAATACGAGCAGAAATAGAGGAAATATTTCATCGTGCTTGTGTAATTAGATAGGCATTTTATATTTATTCCGAACACAAGTAAAGTGTATGCAAATAGCTGTAATCATCCAGGGAAGAAGGAGATGGTTGTGGTCATGGAATCCCTTTTTGCCTCAAGGTGTAGTAGGATCACATGGAGCCGTAAAGGACCTCCTTATATATAGCATGCCAGACTTCTGGAGTAAAAGGGGAGGGGGGGGAGGTGGAGAACATAATGCAGCTGCTATAACTACTGCTGTGGTGGGTAGCAACAACTTTCTCACACCACAAGCTATTGTATACACCAGATCCAAAGTTACAAATTTGCTTGTCCTTTCCAAACATAGTACTTTTCACAGAAAGCTTGGACCATTTATATCTACAGCTGTGGTTTGTAGATAGAGCTTTCTCCACAGCACTGAGAGTTCTATTGGAAAAATATATATAGCTAACATTGGAAACAGGGTTGGCAGTAGAGGGAATTTTCTTTCAATACTGCTGGGCATTGAGAGGGTTAATTGCACTGCTAAGAGCTAGTTCAGTACAATGACAGAACCTTGTGAAACACAAGATGATAAAGGGAAGCAAGAAATGAGTGAGAAGGAGCAGAGCGTGCTTGGGGAACTGAGGAGAGCTGGACTATGGAATACCTTTTTGCCTCAAGCGTGCGTGCATTCCTTACATGGAGCAATAAATGGCCTCCGTATGTATACAGACTTAAGTAGTCGCATTTTGGTTTCCACTCGTACATTGCCACATTCGCTCGACAACCCTGTGTTTGAACACTGCTAATGACAATGATAGTTGGAGAAGTGAGGAATGATTGCAGGCTTCGGATCCAGAAGGAAGCCACTCAGAGAGATGGAGAGAGCTCCTCTGTCAAATGAGTCTGTGTCTATACGTATTCTCGATTTATTGTTGCTGTTTTTGATGGTGCCAGAAAGGGGTTGCCCGGCAAGGTCAACATGTTAACCTTGTTATTGTCCTTGTAGGTATTTTCTTCGCCAATCTCTTGTTCACTCTCTCTCTCTCTTGTGATTGACTTTTTCTTCTCTTCACTTCCTGGACATTTACAATGATGTACTTCGACTGCGATGTTAGATGTACATCTCGAATAATTCTCTTCCCGACTTTATGTGTGGTACCAGTAACCTTCGTCACCATCACTGTCTGACACCCACACTATTCCTCTTGGCTTGTAGGAATGTTTAAGCTAACTGATTCCTTGTGTCACAATCCTGGCCTAGCTATCGTCATGGTGACATCAATACTGTAGCGATCAGTGCTGAGTTAGGCACTCAGTTAGAGACAGGCCAATGGCAGGGTTAAGGCTAGAGCAGCAGCTAGACCAATCCTCATGCTGATGTAATACTAGGATTTATTTTTGTGAGATTTTGAACAAAAATATGTGTAGCATTAAAGTTGTGTGTTGTCTCTCTCTCTATATATATGTATATTATGGTAATGGTATCTTACGGTATTTGAAGGATGCCAGCTTCACTTGGCTGCAACAGTGCTGTAGCAAACATTTACCACGTGCTTAAATGCATAAAATACTGCCAGTTAGCTGAAGCCCAATTATATCATGAATATTCATAAACCACACGCCTCACTCTACTTCTGGTGGACAAGTGAATGATAAAGGACTCAAGTATGTTTACACTGGTTAACTCTGGTTTATAGGCTATAAACACATGCTCTCTTATATTTGCAGACTCGTTACAGGGAATGGATTTGGGAGGGGGGGGGGAGGAGAAGGGAAATATTCCCCATAACAGAATTCTCGAATTCTCTTTGCTATGAAATATTTATCCTCGTAATTCTCGGAGCTAGTTGGTCGAGGGATTTTGTAATCATCCAACTTCAAGTCTATAAGTAATATATAGAATAAATAATAAAAACCGCAATGTGTGATATGCTAACAAACAAAGCAAGCAGAGTTCCTCAGCTCATGTTGCCATGGTGATGTCACCCAATAAGGTGCCAAAGCATATTGTTGGGGGGGGGGGGGGGCATTAAGCTGAGAAGAAGAGGAACTCGACTAGTTAACAAACGAGACAAATTGAACCACATAATAATAAACACAAATGAGTGTTAGTGATGTTGGCTGTCATAGAGACCAGAACTGGGCATCACTTCCTCTCTGCATGGCTGCTAGTTACTGCAGGACGTACAGGCTGGTGGCGGCACCTCATTTTTCCTGTTAATTTTTTCACTGTGTTTTATCGTCGTGCATATACGTGCTCATAGAAACTCATAGAAGTGGATAATTGGGTTGTTGAATATTTCCCTCCTCCAGCAAAGTTTAGAGTGCAACATAATTATATTATTTTGCATGCCATGGCCCTTCTTATTGCATTGCAGTATTCTGGATCAAGTGACGTCTTCTTCCTTGTTGTCCCCCTCCATCAGCCGCTCTGATAATCCCGGTAAAGAAATGGTGGCCAAAGAGAAGGAATGCATGGAGAAATTCAAGGTCAGGGAAGACATGAAGTTCACACTGGCAGCAGTTGGAGTGGATGTCCAGAAAGGAGGGGATGCATGAGAAATGAAGGGGGTGAAGGGGCATTTATCCTCGACCCGTCATTTGAAAATTTGATGCTACCACCAAGGAGGAAGAAGGGGTTATAAATCTAGCAGAGAGGGGATTTATCGTAGGGGAAAGAGGGTTATGAAGTCTAGCAGGAGGCGAAGGAACTATAAAGTCTAGTGATTATAATGTCTAGGGGGTGCCAGGGGATTATAAAGTCTAGCTGGTGTGTGTGTGTGTGGGGGGGGGGGGGGGGGGAGGGGGGGGCATTTTCAATTACAACTTCAAATCAATTTGGAATACCCCCCACACTTCCACTTTCAAGATCCTTAATCAGGTTTCTGGCTAATTTGGCTCATTTTGTGTAGCATTACATCAGGCAGTAGTGGCTGTGGAATACCCAGTTGCTATGGCCTCCTGTTGTATCCATGCATTTCTGTTTGGCTTCTGGGAATTTTTAATGTTTCTATTTCAGTATGATGAGTAATATTTACATCAAGGTGGGGAGGGGGGGGGGAATCCATGTACCCCCAAGAAAAAAGGATGAAGAAGCTAATTATTATAATTGGAGTGGTTGGAGTGGCTTACATGTAGTAATAATAATAAGTATTAATGAAATTAAAAATAAATTCTTTTCATTTGTTTGGCTGTATGTGTTTGTGGCTGCATATGCGTGCAGCAGTGGGTGTATTTTATCGGTGCATTCTAAGATGCCAAACTGTGTGACACAGTGTCAAATATCAACAGTGCCAGCTGCCGATAGTCTGAAAGACCGAAACAGATGGAGTAAGTAAGACAGTTGGGAGTTGAATAGAGCTCAATATATACGATGTCCCTCACAGAGTTGGAAGGGTTGGGGGGGGGGGAGGATTGGGGGGTTTCAGGACATCACTTCCTCCCTCCATCCTCCCCCTTCTTCTCCATTTTGTGGCCAGATAACCTTTTTATTGACTTCCTGGCTATTCTCTTGAACTTGTTCATCAACGACGAAACGTCGAGTGAGTACATTTTGAGTTGAATATTGGGAATGGCATTACATATGGTGTATGTGTGAATGTCATTACATATGGTGTATGTGTGAGGAACTACTGGCGTGCAGGAACACCTGCTGGTTGCATTGTATGTTCCTCAGAGCCATTATAGGGCAGGAGCAGAGGTTGTACCAGGAATATGGACACCAATGCTAATTAACTATGAGCACTGACATCACACAGAAGCCATGTGATCTGCTGTAATTGGATCTCTCTCGTTTACACGATTCAGCAATTGGGAGTCTTGAGCATTTTTGCAAGGGTTGCAGTTTGCCTGTTGCTTTTGAGACAGGCAACTCATGGAGCATGCTGGTGAGTGAAGCACAGCTTTCTGTCGGTGTATATAACTCCATGTGTCCATCACATGAGCAAGTCTGAGGGCCTGAACTGACTGCAGTTGTGTCTCCTGATTGGAGAGTGATAGTGGTTGATATTAGTATATGTGGCAAGAGGATGCCCTACTCTACAAAAGAAATGTTTACATTGGCATTAAAATGTGAGGAAGTGGACGAGCACAAGTACGGGTGCTGAAATTCAATTTTCTGTTTCCTATCAGGAGCCACAACTGGAGTCAGTTCGGGCACTAGGATTTTGAGGTACCTCCACTTTGCTGCAAATTTGGCAGAGTTATACTTATTGTCTTCTTTTTTTATTATTGAGTAAGAGAGTAAACAGAGAGATAATCTTTGAGCTATATATATGAGTGAAGTGGGCAGCTCCAAAGTTATAACCACAAGTTTTGTTAGCACTTTATAGTTGAGCTCCCTCCTTCACAGAACATAAGTCCTTTGGCATCTTATATAATCTAGCAACTACAGTTGTTATAGGCCTGCTACTTGTGCTGTATGTAGCACTCAAACAGTTTTTGAGGGAGAGATTGACTTCACATTCCAACCTTCAGTTCCAAAAACAAAAAACATTTGGCAACAAAAAGAATCAAAAAGGAAATTTCTTTAGCAAGCATATCGAGTGTGCTCCATTAAATCAGGACCATGGCATGCATGTGTGCCAAGATAAGATACTTTATAATAAAACTATGCGAGGTCAGATCCCGCCCTTACTAACTGAATGTAACTGGCATGGATTCCCTGAAGAGATGTTCCTGGAATACATAATCAGTGAGCAGCTCTTATGGAATAGATCTGCTAGCCGAATAGATCCCCTTTGACATACACTCAACCATTAGCAGAATCTGGAACAGATCCACAGAATAGGCCGCCATGTACGTAATAATTCTTCCTAGACCTTATCTGATAACTAATAATGATGTGGCTGCCGTAGGACAGATGTCCCATATCACTGACAGTTAGGCTTGTGAGTGGGCATTTTGCTGGTGCATTAAAAGTAAATACACACGCCAATATTCACAGTGATGTTATTATGTTATGATTTCCTGTGACACCGGTGTCACAGGAGAAAAAAGGGGAGGGGGGAAAGGAAATTTTTTTAATTTTTTAAAATAAAAATAAATAATAATCATCTAGAATTACTTGCAGGCTTGAGCCCGCAACCTGATCAAATACGTAGGGGGCAGGATCGTTCACCCGCTTGGGGAGGGGGTCGCATCACAAGGAAACATTGTTGTGGTGACCAGCATCATGGCTCCAGCTGGTCTTGAATGTCTGCAGGATGACTCTTCTTTCACAAGCTATGGAACGATGAGTGGCCACAGCTGGTCTCGTAAGGTGAGTTCTCTTTTGGTCATAATTGGTGCTCTTCCTTTTCACTGATGCAACCTGCTCTCCTTGCCACCAGGTCTCTCTCCTCTACTACTCCAGCACCAGTTCTCTCTCCTCGACTGACAATGCAGTCAGTTCTCTCTTATCTATTGACTATGCACCAGTTCTCTCTCTTCTACTGACTGTGCAGCCAGTTCTCTCTCATCTATAGACTATGCAGCCAATTTATATCGACTGTGCAACCAGTCTCTCTCTACTGACAGCCACTTTCTCTCCTATACTACTCCAGCAGCCAGTTCTCTCTCCTCGACTGACTGTGCAGCTCTCCTCTACTGACTGTGCAGCCAGTTCTCTCTCCTCTGCTGACTGTGCAGCCAGTTCTCTCTCCTCTACTGACTGTGCAGCCAGTTCCCTCTCCTCTACTGACTGTGCAGCCAGTTCTTTCTCCTCTACTGACTGTGCAGCAGTTCTCTCTCCTCTGCTGACTGTGCAGCCAATTCTCTCTCCTCGACTGACTGTGCAGCCAGTTCTCTCTCCTCTACTGACTGTGCAGCCAGTTCTCTCTCCTCTGCTGACTGTGCAGCCAGTTCTCTCTCCTCTACTGACTGTGCAGTCAGTTCTCTCTCCTCTACTGACTGTGCAGCCAGTTCTCTCTCCTCGACTGAATGTGCAGCCAGTTCTCTCTCCTCTACTGATCTTGCAGCCAGTTCTCTCTCCTCTGCTGACTGTGCAGCCAGTTCTCTCTCCTCTGCTGACTGTGCAGCCAGTTCTCTCTCCTCTGCTGACTGTGCAGCCAGTTCTCTCTCCTCTGCTGATGTGCAGCCAGTTCTCTCCCCTCTGCTGACTATGCAGCCAGTTCTCTCTCCTCTGCTGACTGTGCAGCCAGTTCTCTCTCCTCTGCTGACTGTGCAGCCAGTTCTCTCTCCTCTGCTGACTGTGCAGCCAGTTCTCTCTCCTCTGCTGACTGTGCAGCCAGTTCTCTCTTCTCTACTGACCAGCTCTCTCTCCTCTACTGACTGTGCAGCCAGTTCTCTCTCCTCTGCTGACTGTGCAGCCAGTTCTCTCTTATCTATTGACCAGTTCTCTCTCCTCTACTGACTGTGCAGCCAGTTCTCTCTTCTCTACTGATCAGTTCTCTCTCCTCTACTGACTGTGCAACCAGCTCTCTTCTCTACTGACCAGTTCTCTCTCCTCTACTGACTGTGCAACCAGTTCTCTCTTCTCTACTGACCAGCTCTCTCTCCTCTACTGACTGTGCAACCAGTTCTCTCTTCTCTACTTACCAGTTCTCTCTCCTCTACTGACTGTGCAGCCAGTCATCAGCCACCAAGTACTTCAATAATATGTAATGAATTTTCTCCATCGGGTAGTCACTAAGCAGCTGTCCTTTTAATGGGCTAAACAGGAAGTCTTGTAGCTATAAAAGCATCTCAACTGCTGGACTGTCAGCCAACTAGCTGGTTTTGGATTCTCTGCAGTATTCCACAAGTGTCAACAAGTATCAGCCTATAGGTGCAACAGCCATGAAGTCACCATCATCAGCAGCAGCCACTCTCAACTTTGCAACAAGCTCAGCCCTGCTTAGCTTGCTTCTATGTGTGCTCTCTCCTCTGCAAGCACTGTCCACTTGGCAGCCAATAGTGCACAGAGTCGAGTGGTCACCTGATGGGGTCCGGCGCTACAATTCCACTCATCCTCTTGAAGTGAATCTTGATGATTTAGTGGTACTGGATTGTCCCACTAGAGGTGCATATATCTACAGCAACTTGGTGGTCCAGTATCACGAGGAACAGTACAAACAGTGCAACTGCTCCACATCTGCTATGGTGTCTTGCAAGTCTTCTCTCAGAAATGCCTACTGTGCCCCAGGACTTGAATATATATCGGTTAATATCAAGGAAAGTTCCGCTGATTTATCCAGCATCATTAACTATCACTCTAGGACTCGGTACTATTTCATAAGCTATGCACTTGGAAGTGATCTTGCAGATGCAGCTAATAGCGACGTATTTGCTGGAGGGCAATGCTTGGACGGACTCAAACTGTCAATCTTTGTGAGTAACACCAGTGCGCGAGTCCCATCTCCAACTACAGTTGGTTTGCAACTACCAATTTCCATCGCTTCTAAAAAGAAGGTTGACATCACCGAAGCCCCTGCAAAATCTGGCCTATCCGGTGAAGAGTCAGATGCTGCAATGTCGCAGGTATTGAAATACACCATAGGAATTTTTCTTGGTTTGGTGGTGTTGCTGTTGGTATTGGCAGTCCTGATCGTGGTCGTTTTGAGACGAAGAATGTTGCATAAAGTTGAACAGCGTGGCAGCCAGAAAGGAGAAAAGGTAGAAGCAGTTGAAAAGTGTGATGAAGCCAAAGACAATGTTTGTGTCTCTGTTTAGAATAGCAATTACTCTACCTTCATGGAGCATCTCCAACAACCAGCACCGCATAGTCACTAGGGTAATTGTTAACAAATTCTCACCTAGCTGGTAATTTTTATCCATCAGTCACTTATCAAGTGCTAAATTATACAAACTTTTGTGTGTGTTTTGCTTCTTTTGTTGACATGTCGTCTGTTGGTTTGTTTGTGCATGTGCGCACTCCATATTTTCACGTGTTATGTCTACAGCTCTTCCGTATAAATTTGCACCGTCTATTTGTTCTTGGGGGAGGGGCGGGAGACTCAAACTCTCTGGTGTCCCTGGTGTGTGCATGTGGTTGTTGTTCTTCCTGTGAGTGGGACTGACAAGTACCGTACCTAGAGCTGTATTATTGCTACCTCTTGTGTAGTGTAGGGTGCAGAGCCGTAGCTCACCAAACAGCTGCTCTAGAGTGCTCAAAAGGTTTCAACTGGAAAGTATCCTGGTAGCACACCAACCAATCATCATGCTGGACATGTAGATACTGCGCACCACCTTGGGTCACGTGATGCCAACCCTTGACCTTCCACTTGCGGAGAAAAGGGTCTGGGAAAACGAGCATCATGAATTTGTTCTTGTCACACTATAACCAATATATACCAATACATATACCAATACATATACCAATAAATATACCAATACATATGCCAATACATATACCAATACATATGCCAATACATATACCAATACCAATACATATACCAATACATATACCAATACATATACCAATACATATACCAATACATATACCAATACATATACCAATACATATACCAATACATATACCAATACATATGCCAATACATATACCAATACATATGCCAATACATACACCAATACATATGCCAATACATATACCAATACATATACCAATACATATGCCAATACATATACCAATACATATACCAATACATCTACCAACACATACACCAATACATATACCATTACATATACCAATACATATGCCAATACATATACCAATACATATACCAATACATATACCAATACATATACCAATACATATACCAATACATATACCAATACATATACCAATATGTATACCAATACATATACCAATACATATACCAATACACATGCCAATGCATAAACAAATACATATACCAATACATATATTTGTGGTCTATGATATCAACATGTCCAGCACGAACGACTGGTTGATGTGCTGTTACCTTCCAGTTGTGAAAGCTGATGAGCGCTCGAGAGTATATAGCTGTTTGGTGAGCTACAGCTGTGTGGTCTTCCATGATGGTACTTTGCATCATTTCATTCCACATGGAATTGACTAATGACTCGGAACTTGGTTTCCTTCTTCTCCCTGGTATGGAGGGCCTGTCAGCCTTGCAGATGTCAACATCTCTCGTCTCAGTTTACGATGTCAATTAAATGCCTCGTCACTTGTTGACGTCAGTTCCTTTCTGTTGCTGGCAACTCCAGCCAATCAGTGGCACCGATAAATATGTCATAATTAGAGAGTGTACAACCAGTTCTCGAGGATCTAGTGGTAACAGGTTGACATGTACACCAACTTCCACAGCCTGGAGACCGGTATCAAAACCAGAGCATGCACTGCCAGCTCACTTGCTGCAGGTTGGAGCAACACAACTCATTGCCTGGGAGCTGGGAAGACGGGCATCAAGACTAGGGTGCAGTATCAACTCTCAAAGATAGCTCATGGTTTATGGCACATGACCTAGTGATGATCTTTTACTCCTCAGCTGATGTGGTATAGTTAATTAATCAGGTGTAGTGATGGCAACGGTTGATGAATGACAAAGGAAACACAATGCAGGAATGTACAGGGCATCGGTCACTGAAGGTCAGCTATGACACGAGGGGGCAGAAGTTAGGCGAGGGAAGTGCTGTGTAGTGAGAACATGTGCTGAGTGGTGACATGTGCAAGTGTTGGATGAAACAAAGTAATTATTAAATGTGCTTTGTGGTGTGTGTTATTTCTTTTCTTCCCCATCCCCTGATTGCAAGGATTGTCTGTCGGGAGGTAAATGATTCCGAAGGTGAGGCAGTATATTGCAACAACTAGCTAGCACTAGATGTATTTGCAGGAGAGCAGTTCTCATTTAACTTTCCTGATTTAGTAGAGCTGCTGCAGAAGGGGATGTAGAAGGTGATGAAGTTAGAAATAGCCAAGTGAGACTTTTCACACAAAACATAGCGTCTATCAATTCCAGTTGGTACAATAATGGGAGCAGAGCATGTCTGCAGTCAAGTCGTTGAGAATGTACTTGCATAGATGCACACCTCTGGCATCCTTTCTAGCTTCTTCATATCTTTGAGTTGGTGAGGATGCCGCTGAAGGGGAGCAATGTGTAAGTTAGGAGCGAACCAACAACATGTACATCAACTCCTCTCTAGAGAAATTATCTGACTGGAACGTTGGGTGGATATCTGATAGGATTTGGAAAGGAAGGAATGAGTTCCAATGAAGGAGCCCTAGGTCTAAGTGTGTGTCTAGGAAGAGGTATGTCACCACTACTGAATGGGCACTAGAAAATAAATGGGGGGGTGGGGGGGTGGGGGGAGGTTCTGGTACAGAAAGAAACGAAAGGAATACTCATTTCACAAACTAGGGATATCAGTTTCCATTCTTTACTCCAGGTGGAAAAGGTGTCCAAATCCTCAGGACTGTAGTTGCACACGATGGAGAAAGGATGTTTGCCTTGTGTAGACATCCACCACCATCAGGAAAGGAGAGCAGTCAACTATAGAAACATCGTAGGGCCAAGGATGCTTCCTGAAGGAGAGTCACAGCTATAAATATAATGGAAAATTTATAAGATTGCGCTGAAGGAAAGTCACATGACTTGGATGGTCTCGTTGCCTAGCCCGGACATCACTTGGACAGTCATGTTCAATAGCTACTGATCCATCGACAGTGATCTTTTACCATCTTCAACAGGATCAGCATCATGGAGACTTGTATCCTGCAGCATACTTCACCACACAATGAATATCATGAGCTGAGCAATTGTATAGGAATGACGGAGAGAGGTTTCTGGTACTCTCTCCATGGTCTGCCATGACAGCTTATCTACTTTTCTTTGACACTCGATGACACCAGAGGAGACAAAATTATACTCCCTCTCTGACTTGGTAGAGATGAGATGACCCCTCGATGCCTGAGCTAAACCTTTCTCTTTAACCAGTGTGGTAAGTTTCATTAGTGTACTTCTTTTAGGGCCTGTAGCTCTTTTCCTAGAGGCAGGGGTGGATCTAAGGGTGCCATGGTGCCCCAGTAGCTTCTCCATTTACTACCAGTGCACTGGCTGCTGTGACACTGCAGTTACTAGAATATATTAGATCAGTGCTGAATCTGCATCATTAGATGTCTGCTAAAGGTGTAGCTATTCCACAGGGCAGGTGTTGTATACATTGTATTGCTTACACTGTACTCCCTACAGCTGCCAGCTCTGCTAGCAATGATAGCTGACCATGCAGCTGGCCAGTGTCAATACAATTATAACAATTCACATGTGACATCGAGTTTTGGAGAGCTTGAACTTCTGCTTACATTGAGCCTCTTATGCCAAAACTTTGAGTCTCTCCTGCTAGTTTAAATGCCTGAGTCTCTTCTGCTAGTTTAAAAGCCTGAGTCTCTTCTGCTAGTTTAAAAGCCTGAGCCTCTCTGCTAGCTTAAAAGCCTGAGCCTCTTCTGTTAGCTTAAAGTCCAAGCCTCTTCTGCTGCATAAAGCTCAAGCCTCTCCTGCTAGCTTAAAGCCTGTGTATGTCTAATTGCCAAGGCCAACTGCCTGTCACTAAAATTGCGGTAACATGCAACACACGGATATAGCTATGCCACTTCTTTCCTGGAAGTTCTTGGCAGCTGAAATTTAGACAGCTGTTCTACCTTGCAGATGATCCAAGTTTTCAACATTCATGTACCTGTTCCATCTAATGAGGCTGCTGCAGTTAGTAAAACTGTGCGTGCATGAAGGTGAAGAAGTGCCCAGTAGTCAAGATGAGCAGTGACTTCATAGCAGCTGTGCTCCTATGAGTGATGAACATGAAATCGATGGTAGTAGTCCTAGTAACCTTGGAAACTGATGCTGAGAATAATTGAGTTCATTTAGGTCCCGTTATCCAGTGGGCATGGCTGGTGGCACACGAAGCTGACCTGTGGTACTGAGAAGAGCTCTTCAGCCGAGCATCCGAGCCACTCACAAGTGCTGCAGGGTTTGCCTCGGAAGAGCTCTTCAGCCAAGCATCCGAGCTACTCACAAGTGCTTCAGGGTTTGCCTCGGAAGAGCTCTTCAGCCGAGCATCCGAGCCACTCACAAGCGCTGCAGGGTTTGCCTTGGAAGAGCTCTTCAGCCGAGCATCCGAGCCACTCACAAGCGCTGCAGGGTTTGCCTCGGAAGAGTTTTTCAGCCGAATATCCGAGCCACTCACAAGCGCTGCAGGGTTTGCCTTGGAAGAGCTCTTCAGAGGAGTTGATTTGGTCATGTAGTACAGTTGGAAGAGGAGAGGAGGCAGAAAGATGGTGAACAGTACAAAATAACTCCAGAAGAGGTGGTAGATAAAAAAAAAAAAACCCCGAGTGACTTCCAACAGTGTAAAGGTTGGTTTGCTTGACATACAGCTTGGAGGGCCACCTTCGGAGAGACCTGCACAACACCTATATGCAACCATGATGAGCAGGAGCCACTGCATTCAACAGTATCTCATGCCCAACTTTCTTACCCAAGGACTCTTTGATAATGGTGTCACAGATTGGACATGCACACACACCCACACACCCACACACACCACACACACATCTTTCTTGGAGCTAGAGGAATTAAAAAACTAATGGCTGATAGTTGATTTTGTTGTAGCTCAGAATAGCAGCTTACCGCCAATCTTGTCCAACCACAACCGGTTCACTTTGAGAACCTCTAATGAACTACAAGAACATTACACCCCTTTCATTTGAACACATTAGCTAAACTTGGTGTGCAGATGTTGTGTTTATTGTTGTTATTTATTATTATTATTATTATTATTATTATTATTATTATTATTATTATTATTATTATTATTATTATTATTATTATTATTATTATTATTATTATTATTATTATTATTATTATTATTATTATTATTATTATTATTATTATTATTATTATTATTATTATTATTATTATTATTATTATTATTATTATTATTATTATTATTATTATTATTATTATTATTATTATTATTATTATTATTATTATTATTATTATTATTATTATTATTATTATTATTATTATTATTATTATTATTATTATTATTATTATTATTATTATTATTATTATTATTATTATTATTATTATTATTATTATTATTATTATTATTATTATTATTATTATTATTATTATTATTATTATTATTATTATTATTATTATTATTATTATTATTATTATTATTATTATTATTATTATTATTATTATTATTATTATTATTATTATTATTATTATTATTATTATTATTATTATTATTATTATTATTATTATTATTATTATTATTATTATTATTATTATTATTATTATTATTATTATTATTATTATTATTATTATTATTATTATTATTATTATTATTATTATTATTATTATTATTATTATTATTATTATTATTATTATTATTATTATTATTATTATTATTATTATTATTATTATTATTATTATTATTATTATTATTATTATTATTATTATTATTATTATTATTATTATTATTATTATTATTATTATTATTATTATTATTATTATTATTATTATTATTATTATTATTATTATTATTATTATTATTATTATTATTATTATTATTATTATTATTATTATTATTATTATTATTATTATTATTATTATTATTATTATTATTATTATTATTATTATTATTATTATTATTATTATTATTATTATTATTATTATTATTATTATTATTATTATTATTATTATTATTATTATTATTATTATTATTATTATTATTATTATTATTATTATCTTCAAATGTTTTAAGTGGTTTGATATCTGCAAAGTCAGCTTCTATTTCAGAGTATTCAGCCCATCTTTTTGCAGATTGAAGTGATAACAAATGTCTATGAGAAGGCTATCAACAGATACTGGAAGTTTTTTTAAGCCTGCGGTAGCAGCAAGATGGCAAGTGCAACCAAGACTGAATAGATTTGGTTGTTTTTCCTTAATTCTGCTCAGGACAGAATAATTTTTCCCAACCATTACGGAAGCTGTATCTGCCAATCAGATTAGACCATGGGATTTTATGACATTCTAATTCCTTTGATAAAGCATCAAACATCGCTTGTGCAGTAGCCACATTACAAACTGGCATTGCTAACAATTGTGAGATAGCAGAGTGTGCACTGTCATCCCAAAATCTTACCATTATAGCGAAATATTTCCGTCATCTTGATCATCACCCCCATCGCAAAGGATAGTGAAAGGAGATGATGCACAGGCTTCGATTACATTTTCATTGAGTGCAGGAGCAAGAGCATTTTTAATGATGGCTTGTGTCTTTGTTGCTCCACAAGCAAACCCTTCAGCTATTTTACTATCTGGGAACATATTTTTACACAGTTTTGTGAAGTGGTCTCCAGCAGAAAATGCTAAGTTATGCTCTGCTATGAAAATTGTGAAATACAATTCAGCTGTAGTAACCTGCTCATTAAGTGACTGCTTCTTTTGAGATAGCAAGGATGCCATTGTAGCTTGATTTGTGAAAGCTTTGGGACCATCTTTATGGCATTTATTCTCCATATGTCGCTTTACTTCACATAATCCTCCACCACCCACTGTGAGATCAATTGCACAGATGTTGCAGTGGGCATAACTTAGTCCCTTTCTACTTGATGACATGTTGTAGCATGTCCATTCATCTTTTCACTTGCAGATTCTTTTTGGCGATGTTGGTTCAGCGCACACTAGCAACTAAAACAGCTGGTGATCTGGTGATCTAAAGCATGCAGCTGCTTTGACCACAATGCAATCATGGTATGCTCATTTTTACAAAGGAAATGTGTATATTGGACCTTGATCATTAATTAATGGGGCTCATTTTTACCACACAAAGGAAATGTCTATATTGGACCTTGATCATTAATGGGTGAGAATCCCTGGACAAATGTAGCAAATCCCTGAACCCCTGGACAGAATCTTGAAAAGGCTAAATCCCTGGACAGTCCAGGGCATCCCTACGGTTGGGAGGTCTGCTATGATAACCCTCTGCCACCCTCAACCCAAACATGTGTATTGAAGTTACGGTGTCCATCTCATCAAGCATCATCACCTCTCTCTCTCTTATACACAACTCACACATGCACACACTAGACAAGGCCACACGCAATATAAATACATATTATTACTATCCATAGCTTGTGAGTGTGACTAATACATGCATGTGTTTAAAAGGGACTCTTGCTTAACAGTGCTGATACTTTATTATTATATAGAGCCTAGAACGCTGTTGGTGTGCATTAGGAAGTGTTTGTGTTTAATTTGGCTAAATGACCCGAGTATAAAAGTGGTCAACTTCAACAAGTGTCAGCCTATAAGTACAACAGCCATGAGATCACCATTATCACCATTATCAGCAGCAGCTGCTCTCAACCTTGTAACTAGCTCAGCCCTGCTCAGCTTGCCTCTATGTTTGCTCTCTCCTCAGCCAGCATTGTCCACTCGGCAGCTACTAGTGCACAGCAGCATCTTGGTTCTCTCTCCACAACCAGCACTGTCCACTCGGCAGCCACCAGTGCACAGCGTCTTGGTTCTCTCTCCCCAGCCAGCACTGTCCACTCGCCAGCCAGCCACCAGTGCACAGCATCTTGGTTCTCTCTCCCCAGCCAGCACTGTCCACTCGGCAGCCACCAGTGCACAGCATCTTGGTTCTCTCTCACCAGCCAGCACTGTCCACTCGCCAGCCAGCCACCAGTGCACAGCATCTTGGTTCTCTCTCCCCAGCCAGCACTGTCCACTCGGCAGCCACCAGTGCACAGCATCTTGGTTCTCTCTCCCCAGCCAGCACTGTCCACTCGGCAGCCACCAGTGCACAGCATCTTGGTTCTCTCTCCCCGGCCAGCACTGTCCACTCGGGCAGCCACCAGTGCAGTTCTCTCTCCTCTGCCAGCACTGTTCACTTGGCAGCCACATGGAACAGAGTGGACACCTGATAGGAGGAGGCTTACAATTTCAACTAATACTCTTGAAGTGGAGCCGGGTAATTTCGTGATAAGATTGTCCCACTAGAGGTCTGCAAATTTACATCAACCTTGGTCCAGTTCCACCAAGATAAGTAGGGACAGTGCCTAGGGCCTGGAGCTCTTCTGGTGTGTTAATTAGGATGTATTTGTGTTGAACTTTGACACCATCTCTGGTTGCTTGCAAGTCTTATTTCAGAATTACCTACTGCAGTTTCTACTGGTGTGCATTAATTAGGATGTGTTTGTTGACATCGACGCCACCTCTGGTTGCTGCAAGTTTTATCACAGAATTGTCTACTGCATTCCATCCACTCGTGTTTATCAGTAAATGGCTAACTACCCAGGGACTCGGTGCTATTTCACTTGGAGAAGATCTGGCAGCTACATCAAGCAACGTATTTGCAGGTGGGAAATACTTGGCTGGACTCAGACCATCAGTCTTCGTGCGTGGTAATGACAACTAGTACAACCAAGTCAGTGAGACCATGGTCGGCACGATGGTGTACCTTTCGGCCATGAATCCCGGTGGAAGTGCGCTTCCTGTTCCTTCCCAACCTATATCTGAAGCAAGGTGTCTGGGAGTCACGAAGTGGCTATGTCTGTCACCCGGGCACCTACAGAGCCATGCCGATCTAAATTCAATATTAGAGGCCTCATTATTGTCACCACTACATGTACATTGTCGATCTGGATGAGCGTGGGGTTGGGCAGAGTGTGCCTCTGTGTGGGCTCGGAGGAGGAGGAAGGGAAAATGTAGACCTGTGGAGCTTTTGACACCATGCGTAATTGAAGAGAGCATTGTTGCATCAAGAAGGAATGAAATATTGAGGACTCTCTGAAGACTCCAACACCCATTAATTACACACAAAGCATTGTGACCCTTCTATTTAATGCTTTTAATGCTGAATGCATCACTTTCATTGAAGGAGTTAGTTAGTGTGTCCAGTACTTCCCTGTTTATTTTTATTAAGCCTAGTGCTCTTCATGGTGCATCACATGATATCACATGATCTACCATCCCCAGTACAACTCCACCTTCAAACATCTGGTTTAAGTCTCTGTGAAGAGGTGACTGTTGAATGAACTGCAGAACTGCAATGAATCTCTAAATTCTGGTTGTTTAGTATCCCTGCTAACCCCCTACCTGTACCCTATGTCAGGTAGGTAATTACCCCCAACACCAAACCCGTTTTCAAGAAACAAAATTATTTGTAAATGCTCTCAACAGCACAGAGGGTGGTCCACTCTGTGTTGATATGATTAATTCTCAATCCAAGATACAAGTGAGCGCAAGAGGAAATCTGACAAGAGCTCCCTGTTAATAATCACTCTAGTACCAAGCTTAAATAACTCAGCTACTATAATCTAAAAGCCAGCATATCTTTATCTAGTAGACTCTTTATAGTACAACAGCTAGTTATCTGCTCTCGAGAGTATATATGGTACCTAGATTTGTTTGCTCCTTGTTCTAGTACAGACAGTCACATCCAGCAACAGGGCTATACATGTATACAATTATATATATATATATATAATGGGAACTCTCAAGAGTAGATAACTAACTTTTATTCTGGTTCTTTGTTATCTATACCTGCAAAGGCTATAGCAACTCGGAGTTGCACTAGTCCTTGCAGCTGCTATTGGTCTAGACTTAGCCTACTCAACCAGACCAGATATGATTAGATTTGAACAATTCACCCTCCAGCAATTAGTACATAGAGGGCACCTTCCAAGAATTAGTAAAGAGTTTTTACTGAACTCCCCTCCCCAGCAATTAGTACATAGGGGGTATCTTCCAGGAATTAGTAAATAGTTTTTACACATAACCTCCAGAATTAGTAAATAGATGTTTTACAGAAAAACCCCTAGGAATTTGTACATAGATTTGCAGAACCAAGAACTTAGCTAGCTAGGCTATTTATTGGTACTCTCCTTTTTCAACTTACCACTGTAAAATCAAAACTAGGGGTGGTACAGCTGCTATGACATCAGGATTGAGACCTAAAAATAGATGAAACCACACTAGCATTAGCAACTAGTACATATATATATATATACACCAACTAGCATTAGCAACTAGTACATATATATATATATGAGCATTAGCAACTAGTACATATATATACACACCACACTAGCATTAGCAACTAATACATATATATACACCACACTAGCATTAGCAACTAGTACATATATATATATACACCACACTAGCATTAGCAACTAGTACATATATATATACACCACACTAGCATTAGAAACTAGTTCATATATATATATATACACCACACTAGCATTAGCAACTAGTTCATATATATACACCACACTAGCATTAGCAACTAGTACATATATATATACACCACACTAGCATTAGAAACTAGTTCATATATATATATACACCACACTAGCATTAGCAACTAGTACATATATATGTATATACACCACACTAGCATTAGCAACTAGTACATATATATATACACCACACTAGCATTAGCAACTAGTACATATATACACACCACACTAGCATTATATACACACCACACTAGCATTAGCAACTAGTACATATATATATACACCACACTAGCATTAGCAACTAGTATATTATATATATACACCACACTAGCATTAGCAACTAGTACATATATATATATACACCACACTAGCATTAGCAACTAGTTCATATATATATATACCACACTAGCATTAGCAACTAGTTCATATATATACACCACACTAGCATTAGCAACTAGTACATATATATATACACCACACTAGCATTAGCAACTAGTACATATATATATACACCACACTAGCATTAGCAACTAGTATATTATATATATACACCACACTAGCATTAGCAACTAGTACATATATATATATACACCACACTAGCATTAGCAACTAGTTCATATATATATATACCACACTAGCATTAGCAACTAGTACATATATATATACACCACACTAGCATTAGCAACTAGTACATATATATATACACCACACTAGCATTAGCAACTAGTACAT
The DNA here is from genome assembly GCA_028752905.1 of Cladorhizidae sp. MBARI D1340-BT2. Taxonomy (NCBI): domain Eukaryota; kingdom Metazoa; phylum Porifera; class Demospongiae; order Poecilosclerida; family Cladorhizidae; species Cladorhizidae sp. MBARI D1340-BT2. The sequence goes on along the minus strand of JAQNBH010000003.1, from coordinate 15,771,964 downwards.
ATATATATACACCACACTAGCATTAGCAACTAGTTCATATATATATATACACCACACTAGCATTAGCAACTAGTACATATATATACACCACACTAGCATTAGCAACTAGTACATATATATACACCACACTAGCATTAGCAACTAGTACATATATATACACCACACTAGCATTAGCAACTAGTACATATATATGTATATACACCACACTAGCATTAGCAACTAGTACATATATATATATACCACACTAGCATTAGCAACTACATATATATATATACACCACACTAGCATTAGCAACTAGTACATATATATATACACCACACTAGCATTAGCAACTAGTACATATATATATATACACCACACTAGCATTAGCAACTAGTACATATATATATACACCACACTAGCATTAGCAACTAGTACATATATATATACACCACACTAGCATTAGCAACTAGTACATATATGTACACCACACTAGTATTAGCAACTAGTACATATATATATACACCACACTAGTATTAGCAACTAGTACATATATATATACACCACACTAGCATTAGCAACTAGTACATATATATACACCACACTAGCATTAGCAACTAGTACATATATATATATACACCACACTAGCATTAGCAACTAGTACATATATATATACACCCACTAGCATTAGCAACTAGTACATATATATACACCACACTAGCATTAGCAACTAGTACATATATATATACACCACACTAGCATTAGCAACTAGTACATATATATATACACCACACTAGCATTAGCAACTAGTGCATATATATACACCACACTAGCATTAGCAACTAGTACATATATATAGACCACACTAGCATTAGCAACTAGTACATATATATACACCACACTAGCATTAGCAACTAGTGCATATATATACACCACACTAGTATTAGCAACTAGTACATATATATATATATACACCACACTAGCATTAGCAACTAGTACATATATATACACCACACTAGCATTAGCAACTACATATATATATATACACCACACTAGCATTAGCAACTAGTACATATATATACACCACACTAGCATTAGCAACTAGTACATATATATATACACCACACTAGCATTAGCAACTAGTACATATATATATACACCACACTAGCATTAGCAACTAGTATATATATATATACATCACACTAGCATTAGCAACTAGTACATATATATATATATACCACACTAGCATTAGCAACTAGTACATATATATACACCACACTAGCATTAGCAACTAGTACATATATATATACACCACACTAGCATTAGCAACTAGTACATATGTATATACACCACACTAGCATTAGCAACTAGTACATATATGTATACACCACACTAGCATTAGCAACTAGTACATATATATACACCACACTAGCATTAGCAACTAGTACATATATATACACCACACTAGCATTAGCAACTAGTACATATATATATATATACACCACACTAGCATTAGCAACTAGTACATATATATGTACACCACACTAGCATTAGAAACTAGTACATATATATACACCACACTAGCATTAGCAACTAGTACATATATATATACACCACACTAGCATTAGCAACTAGTACATATATATATACACCACACTAGCATTAGCAACTAGTACATATATATACACCACACTAGCATTAGCAACTATTACATATATATACACCACACTAGCATTAGCAACTAGTACATATATATATACACCACACTAGCATTAGCAACTAGTACATATATATACACCACACTAGCATTAGCAACTAGTACATATATATACACCACACTAGCATTAGAAACTAGTACATATATATACACCACACTAGCATTAGCAACTAGTACATATATATATACACCACACTAGCATTAGCAACTAGTACATATATATATACACCACACTAGCATTAGAAACTAGTGTACATATATATATACACCACACTACATTAGCAACTAGTACATATATGTACACCACACTAGCATTAGCAACTAGTACATATATATATACACCACACTAGTATTAGCAACTAGTACATATATATATACACCACACTAGCATTAGCAACTAGTACATATATATACACCACACTAGCATTAGCAACTAGTACATATATATATATAGACCACACTAGCATTAGCAACTAGTACATATATATATACACCACACTAGCATTAGCAACTAGTACATATATATACACCACACTAGCATTAGCAACTTGTCCATATATATATACACCACACTAGCATTAGCAACTAGTACATATATATATATACACCACACTAGCATTAACAACTAAGCAACTAGTGCATATATATACACCACACTAGTATTAGCAACTAGTACATATATATATATATACACCACACTAGCATTAGCAACTAGTACATATATATACACCACACTAGCATTAGCAACTACATATATATATATACACCACACTAGCATTAGCAACTAGTACATATATATACACCACACTAGCATTAGCAACTAGTACATATATATATACACCACACTAGCATTAGCAACTAGTACATATATATATACACCACACTAGCATTAGCAACTAGTACATATATATATACACCACACTAGCATTAGCAACTAGTACATATATATACACACCACACTAGCATTAGCAACTAGTACATATATATACACCACACTAGCATTAGCAACTAGTACATATATATACACCACACTAGCATTAGCAACTAGTACATATATATACACCACACTAGCATTAGCAACTAGTATATATAATAATATACACCACACTAGCATTAGCAACTAGTACATATAAATACACCACACTAGCATTAGCAACTAGTACATATATATATATATATATACCACACTAACATTAGCAACTAGTACATATATATACACCACACTAGCATTAGCAACTAGTACATATATATACACCACACTAGCATTAGCAACTAGTACATATATATACACCACACTAGCATTAGCAACTAGTACATATATATACACCACACTAGCATTAGCAACTAGTATATATATATATACACCACACTAGCTATTACATATATATACACCACACTAGCATTAGCAACTAGTACATATATATATATACCACACTAACATTAGCAACTAGTACATATATATATATATACACCACACTAGCATTAGCAACTAGTGCATATCAAGAGTATCTAATTGTTAACAACACTAAGTTACAAGTGTCCTGCTACTCAAGGAGGGGGGGGGGGGGGGGGACCAAAGCTCATTCTTCAGTTCTCCATACACAGTTCCTCTGCTGCCACCACTTCCCTATCCAATACATAACACACTCACCCACGTCCTCCATCACTGCATCACTTACTCCCTCCACACCTTTCCCCAAAAGCAATGCCACCTTTTCATCCTTACTCACTCTTCTAAAAGTTCTTATGCTAAAGAAACGTGCTCATCAGTTAGCCATTTTCCAGTTTCCAGCTCCTTCTTCATTCCTTCTGTAAACTTCCATTGGAATAAATATTACAATAATTCTAAGGTGATCCAAATGCATGGCATTGTGGATTTTTGCTTGATGTATACTTTTATAAGCAACATTCATCAAATCACCAATAACATTTACTCACTCTTCCTTAAGTTTTTGTGGCAAAGTTGTTGTTTTTTCTTCTGGAAGTGGATTGGCTCTGACATTTGCCACAAGTCTCTATGTATTGTCACTGGTCATGTCCTCTCTGACATTTGCCGTAAGTCTCTATGTATTGTCACTGGTCATGTCCTCTCTGACATTTGCCACAAGTTTCTATGTATTGTCACTGTCATGTCCTCTCTGACATTTGCCACAAGTCTCTATGTATTGTCGCTGGTCATGTCCTCTCTGACATTTGCCACAAGTCTCTATGTATTGTCGCTGGTCATGTTCTCTCTGACATTTGCCACAAGTCTCTATGTATTGTCACTGGTCATGTTCTCTCTGACATTTGCCACAAGTCTCTATGTATTGTCACTGGTCATGTTCTCTCTGACATTTGCCACAAGTCTCTATGTATTGTCGCTGGTGATGTCCTCTCTGACATTTGCCACAAGTCTCTATGTATTGTCGCTGGTCATGTCCTCTCTGACATTTGCCACAAGTCTCTATGTATTGTTTTGCATCACTGGTCATGTCATGTTTCCAATAATATCTTGACCAAATCTTGTGCCATTGTTTGTCGACCCAAATGACCACCTAGAATAAGATATTAGTTTATCAGCAATACTATATACTGTGTGAGGTGTCACATGCATGCATCACTCTGGGGTATTTCTTACAAATTTAACACAAATTCTCCATGGTGAATCTTTGTTTGATTTTCTTGTAGAGGTCTTGAAATACAAGGTGCCATGTTTGCATCTGTAGGCAACACAATTAATCAATTAATTAAAGGCTTGGATGAGCACTACAGTTGCATATATGAAGAGTGAAGAATTGGTTACCCTTTTCATCTTAATAGATCACCATTAACAAATCTCTATGTCTACGCTGGCTATGAAAGGCCCTGAACTCACAGTTTGTTCCGCAAAATTTTGCTGGGATGCTGATCAATTATTGTTTGTCTCAAGTAAATATGTATACCATTATCTTTAGTGGTAAATTTGGTGCAACAGTTTATAATATAGTGAGCTTGCACTGGGGGGGGGGGGGGGGGGGGGGGGGGGTTGGTGCAATAACCTACCTACCAAAGCAAGCTCTATGGAAGAGTACCACAGAGCATAATGATTTGTAAGGTTTAAGTAGCTAGACTATTACTCCCACAAGCAAAACCCCACCCCCTGTAACTTAACATTTATGCGCAAGTTTCTCTATTTGAGCCACCTGGTGGACACACCCTGAGTCAATATACAAGATCAAAATCAGCTTCCAGCCCACAACAGAGCTAGGACTCTTCCTCCTCAGTACTGCTCCTTGCTCCTCCTAATAAGCAGCTTGCAGATCTATGAAAGAACATCATTTTTTTGGTCTGCATGAGGTTAATTTCATACTAGCTACTCTAATTAGGAAATAATTAGCCTCTGCATTCAGACTCACATATATATCTATAAATACGTAGCATCTATCTTAAGACTTTCAATATGTGGCCATAGCTTCAGTTTTCGACATCTACTAATATTTAGCCTCTGCCTTTATGCTTTCATATCTACTAACACTTTGCCTCTACCTACATTCCATCATATCTACTAATATTTAGCCTCTGCATTCAGACTTCATATCTACTAATATTTAGCCTCTGCCTTCAGACTTTCTAATACTTAGCCTCTTCCTTCATGCTTTCATATCTACTAATACTTAGCCTCTGCCTTCAGACTTCATATCTACTAATACTTAGCCTCTACCTACATTCTTTCATATCTACTAATACTTAGCCTCTTTCTTCTGGCTTTCATATCTACTAATACTTAGCTTCTGCCTTCAGGCTTTCATATCTACTAACACTTAGCCTCTGTATACCTTCATGTCATGCTTTAATAGTTAGCAGGGGCAGATCCAAGGGGTTTGGGGGAGGGGTGGGGGGGTTAACCCCCCCCCCCCTTTCAGTCTATAAATGTATAAAATTAATATCCATGAAACATTTTTGGACTTTCTCCACCTCTACTGGAGAAAACATTGCTGCTGGTATTATTGATCTTCTCATTAAGCAGTTGACGATATGAGAGGACAGTCATATGATGGAGCTTCAGCAATGCCTCGCACAAGAAGAGGGACTCAGGCTTTTATCAAGAAGAAGAATGCACTTGCTTTGTACACTCATTGTCACTCACATGTTTTAAATTTGGCTGTAGCAAAATCATGCTCTGTGCCTGATATTCAAAATACAATTGATGTCATAAATGATCTATTTTAATCTGTCTCCAAAGATACAGCGATTTGTTGCACTTTTGCTCCAGAAAATTGAGTGCATAAACTGAAGGGTCTATGTAAAACTAGGTGGACAGAAAGGCATGAATGTCTCGAACTATTTCTCTTTCTTTATCAATATATAGTAACATGTATGGATGCCATGTTACATTTTGATGAGTACCCTCAATTTTGCAAACTCATGGTTCAGAAAATTGGGACTGGGATGCAAATACACCGACTAAAGCTGAAGAATTTTGACACTCCTTTAACTTCTGGTAGAACTATAATTACCTTAGTTATTCTAAATCATGTTCTTGATTCAGTTAAAGGACCGAGTGCAAAGCTTCAAAAACATGATGCAGATGTGGTTATGGCAAATAAGTACATTGAACTTGCTAGAAGTAAGATTCATGATCTCAGAACTAACCTTGACACAATTTGGAATGATTGGTACAGGGAAGCAGAAGTTATAGCGAGGAGTGTTGGGAGTGAATTAAAAGTACAGAGAATAACCACACACCAGCAACACCGCCTTAATACACCTGAAAATACCAGTCAATACTTTAAAAGAACTATTTGTATCCCATTTATTGACAACTTTTCTCAGCAGTTGGATGAAAGATTTTCAACAGACAATCGCACTATACAGTCACTTTTGTCTCTAGTTCCAAAAGTAGTGGTCAGTCTCAATGATAGTGGTATGGATCTGCTGGTGGAAAAGCTACTTTTCTTGGAAAAACACTTCTTCTTCAATTTCACTAAGGAATGAACTAGTTCGTTGGAAGAGATATTGGGAAGAAGAAGAGAACAGAGACAACTTACCTGACAATCTAATTATAATGCACTGATGTATGCTAATCCTGAAATTTGAAAGAGCTTGTTTTTGTTGGATGTACATCTCCAATCGGATCATGTGAGGCAGAGATCTTTCTCAGTATATATATAGTAAGATGCCTCAAGACACATTTACGTTCTACTATGAGTGAAGAAAGGCTTGCAAGCCTAGCACTGATGGCTATGCATTATGGTACGGACCTGTAAACTATTAGAAACTGAAACAGCATTTTATTTAGTCTCCTCCACGAAGAATGTTCTGTAACTCAATATTATTTGACTAATTGTCACTTGTATTATGGTCTTATTTTAATACTATGAATGTTTGTCACTGAAACTATGTCAGTTTTTTTTGATCACAATATTCCACTTGTTTGACTTACTAGTGTTACTTCTATAATATTGTCAGTTATCACAAAACATGTCACTGAAACTATACAAGTGATAGTATTACCATACACATAAGCAGTCATGTGATAATCCTATACTAGATCGACTTTTAAAGACATAACAGGAGGAAGGAAGATTTTTTTACCATAGACTTTGAACTTACAATATTGTAATGGAGGATCAAAATTTGGTTGTGTTCATTGTTATGGTGTTTACAAGCAACTTAATAACAGGCATTCCTGGTACTATGAAAATCTTAAATTTTTTTGTTAGTAGAGATGCTTATCACTTTATCTAAAATTAAACGTAATATTCGAAAAAATAGATTTCAGAAAAATAATAAAAAATAATAAATGTCTTCAAACACTAATTACAATGAAAATGTTATATATACAAATGTTTAAAAAGAGAATGTCCAATAACAAAACAGAGTTGATGCCTTTGATTTAAAAATGCTATATATGTAGCCATCACTTAATCTACAAATGAGGTAAATGATCATTTTCACTAACGCTCTGCCCAAATGTCCCTGAATATAACCCACCCTTACTGATACTCTAGATCTGCCCCTGGTTAGCCTCTTCTATCTTCATGATTTCAAATCTACTAATACTTAGCCTAATCCTTCAGGCATCATATTTTTTAACACACAAATTCTGCCTTCATACTTTCATATCTAGTTACCTTCAGGCCTTCATATCTACTAATACTTAGCCTCTGCCTTCATGCTTCATATCTACTAACACTTAACTTCTGACTTCATGCTTTCATATCGAGTCTCTGCCTTCAGGCATTCATATCTACTAACACGTTGCCTCTACCTACATTCTTTCATATCTACTAATACTTGCCTCTGCCTTCAGACTTCATAACTTTACTTAGCACTTGCCTTCCAGCTTTCATACCTACTAATACTTAGCCTCTACCTTCATGCTTTCATATCTACTAATACTTAGCCTCTGCCTTCATGCATTCATATCTACTAATACTTTGCCTCTGCCTTCATGCTTTCATATCTACTAATATTTAACCTTTCCCTTCAGATTCCATATCTAGTAACAATACTTAGTCTCTGCCATCAGAGTTTCATATCTACTAAAACTTAGGCCTGCCTTCAGGCTGTGATATCAAGTAGTAATATTTTGCCTCTGCCTTCAGACTTTCATATCTACTAAAACTTAGCCTGTCATATCTATTAATACTTAGCCTTTGAATACAGTTTTTTACATTACATCTACTAATAATTAGCCTCAGCCTACAGGCATTCCTATCTAATAACACTTAACCTCAATCTTCATGCTTTCATGTCTACTAATACTTAGCCTCTGCCTTCAAACTTTCATGTCTACTAATACTTAGCGTCTGACTTCAGACTTTCATATCTACTAATAATTATCCTATGCCTTCAGGATTTCATATCTACTAATATTTGCCTCTACTTTCAGGTTTGATATCTACTAATACTTAGCCTCTGCCTTCATGCTTTCATATCTACTAATACTTAGCCTCTGCCTTCAGCTTTTCATAATTAGCCTCTGCTTTCATGCTTTCATATCTGTCATCCTCATGTTCTTAGCTTGTTTGTTGTTGTCATCCTCATGTTCTTAGCTTATTTGTTGTTCTTAGCTTGCTTGTTGTTGTCATCATGTTCTTAGCTTGTTTGTTGCTGTAATCCTCATTATCTTAGCTTGTTTGTTGTTGTCATCCTCATGTTCTTAGCTTGTTTGTTGTTGTCATCCTCATGTTCTTAGCTTGTTTGTTGGTGTCATCCTCATGTTCTTAGCTTGTTTGTTGTTGTCATCCTCATGTTCTTAGCTTGTTTGTTGTTGTCATCCTCATGTTCATAGCTTGTTTGTTGTTGTCATCCTCATGTTCTTAGCTTGTTTGTTTGTTGTCATCCTCATGTTCTTAGCTTGTTTGTTGTTGTCATCCTCATGTTCTTAGCTTGTTTGTTGTTGTCATCCTTATTATCTTAGCTTGTTTGTTGTTGTCATCCTCATGTTCTTAGCTTGTTTGTTGTTGTCATCCTCATGTTCATAGCTTGTTTGTTGTTGTCATCCTCATGTTCTTAGCTTGTTTGTTGTTGTCATCCTCATGTTCTTAGCTTGTTTGTTGTTGTCCTCATGTTCTTAGCTTGTTTGTTGTTGTCATCCTCATTATCTTAGCTTGTTTGTTGTTGTCATCCTCATTATCTTAGCTTGTTTGTTGTTGTCATCCTCATTTTCTTAGCTTGTTTGTTGTTGTCATCCTCATGTTCTTAGCTTGTTTGTTGTTGTCATCCTCATGTTCTTAGCTTGTTTGTTGTTGTCATCCTCATGTTCTTAGCTTGTTTCTTGTTGTCATCCTCATGTTCTCTTGTTTGTTTGTTTGTATATTGTTGTTGTGTGTTTGGTGCATTAGAAGGTACTGAGTGTGAAGGATGTTTGTCCAGTGTGTTCGAGCAAGGGGTCCATCACCCCACGCTGTTGGTGTTCCTACAGGCGCTAACTTCTCTGCTGGGCGAGGCAAGTTCTGCACTGTGCACGACATTTAGTTCCGAGCCGGAACTCTTGCGAGGTTTTCAGGGATTAATGTATTAACCTTTGAACTTTTAAATCTATCCTGCGGAGTTAACCACACCCATGCACATGCATAGTGTACAGCCACACCCATGCACATGCATAGTGTACAGCCACACCCATGCACATGCATAGTGTACAGCCACACCCATGCACATGCATAGTGTACAGCCACACCCATGCACATGCGTAGTGTAGCCACACCAATGCATAGTGTACAGCCACACCCATGCATAGTGTACAGCCACACCCATGGATATCTTTAGTAGTGTGTCTCTGAAAATATGGAAAATGTTCAGTTTGCTTTAAAAGATGAGCCGTACCATCTCAGCTGGTCTGCAGCTTGGCAAGCAAGACTAAGCTGACCATTAAACGTCTGCCTTGATAGTGACCCTTTTCCTCAGCACATCTTTCCTGTGTATGTTTGTTTCCTCTCTATCCTCCAAACATTTAAACTTCTTTTTTTCTTCTTTTCTGTTTTCACTTTAGCTCTTCAGTTTGTGTTAGTATACTAGCACTTTTGCATTGGGCAGTTTATATGCGTGTCTCTTTGGAGAGACATGCTTCATGGTGGTCTGCTGCTGTTTGTCCTACTCTCCCCCCCCCCCCCCCCCCCCCCCCCCAACCTCATCTCTAAAATGTCTCTTCACAGAGTTTTCTTTTCTCTATGCCGAATATCAACAATTGAACTCTGAACTCTTCACCTGTCATTCCTCCCCACATTGCTTTTCTCTCCTCTCCCTCCTACTCTTCCTCCTCTCTGCCCCTCCTTTCTTCTTTCTCCTTCGCTCTCTCCTGCATTTCCCTCCTCTTTCCTCCCCTCCCTCCTTTTCCCACCTTCTTCCCCCTTCTCTCTCCCCCTCTCCCTTCCCTCTCCTCCTGCCTCTGTCCCTCTCCCCCTCTCCCTTCCATCTCCTCCTGCCTCTGTCCTCCTCTCTTCCCTCCTACAGAGTGAAGTTTTCCAGATGTTCAAGGCTAGTGAGTACCCTCTGGCCTCTCTGTTGCCTGTGGAGTATCGTTCACACATGGCACTGTCCAATTTAGTGGAGACAAAGTTGTGAAGCAGGTCTCATCTGCAGCTGCAATGGAATACTTGAGAGAAGACTGTCTTGTGTGTGTTGGGCTTTAGGTGTGGTTCTTACGCAACTTCATAAAATTTATTTTTTATGTTTCTTGATTGGTGGGGGAAACATGTCTTCTTGGAGGGGAACATACCCCGTTCTCCCCCTACTACCTCCCCCTACTACCTAACCCCCCTCAGATAAAACCTTGGTAAGTACATTTGTGTGTGTGTGTGTGTGGAGAAGTGATAGGAGTTGGTGTGTGTGTGGGGGGTGGGGGTGGGTGTGTGTGTATGAAGAGTAGATGTGAGACAAGAAAACTAGACATGGTAATGGCTAGGACAGAAGACATTGCAATGGCTAGGGATAGGGCAGTAGACTTGGCAATAACTAGAGATGGGACAATAGACAAGGCGATAGGGCAGTAGCCATGGCAATGGCTAGGGATAGGGCAGTAGACATGGCAATGGCTAGGGATAGGGCAGTAGACATGGCAATGGCTAGGGATAGGGCAGTAGACATGGCAATGGCTAGGGATAGGGCAGTAGACAAGGCAGTAGTTAAGGCTGGGGTAGTGGCCAGTACCTTGATGGTTATTAAGCTAGTTACTCTTGATATGAACACATTTGCTGCTGGCTTGCCAATGTAGTTTGATGATGTAATATCTACAGTAAGTGTTTTGCATGTGAAATGTCCCAATACCCAAACTTGGCAGTATTATCTGTGAAGCCCCTCATCCATGAAATCCCCATTTCCCCTGGTTCTGTATGCCCTGGCTACGAGGCATGTGTAGTGTAGTCCCGCGCGTGGTGTAGTACAAGCCAAAAATTAGTGTTGTAGTACACGCATGCAATATAAGTGGTCTCACTTTACCACGGGTTTTTTCCCCTCATCATGAGCTTCTTGTCATTACACAATTGCACAATTATTAATGGGTAGGGAGAATGACAGTGTTAGGGCTGGGCCAAATGCTAGGGCAATGGGGCAGGTTTGGAATAATTGCTAGGCATAGGAAAATATCCTGCTCGAGGATAGTATATAGAGAAATGGCTAGGACAGTAGACAGAGCAATGGCTTGGGATAGGAGAGTAGACAGGGCAATGGCTAGTAGCTTGGGCTAGGACAGTAGCTATTGCTGTGATGGTGACTATGACGACACTGCCTACTGCTGGAGGACAGACTAGGACAATTGCAACATGTACGGATTTAAGGAGGAAAGGCCCGCATATGATTATGATGTAATCATTATTAAATCTGCAGGGTAAAATGTCTCAGGATTTTTTTGTCTCCTTGGTAACACGAAGAAGGGTTGTAAAGGGAAGCCAATGGGGCCCAGAAGTACATGCACACATGCACACTCACACATCCACACACATAAACTCACACATGCGCACACACATGCATACACTCACTAATAAACACTGACACACACACACACATGCTCAACTGACAAAGGTATTCAGCTAACTTTAGTCGAGTGGCTTTGCCTCATTTCAGTGGTGCATGTTTCTGTCTGACTTCAGAAATCTTACACAAGACACGAGATCTGGAACTGAAGCTGGAGAGTGCTCATCTGCCTACCTCTGTTTACATGGAAATATGCCTTGCGGCTTAGCTCTTACATATCAGCTAATGGTGGACATCTCTGCTAATATTTTCATTCAAGGAAAAATGGTGTTGTGTTCATTTTCTGTATTCATGTTTTGGCCTGTGTCCACAGAAGTGCTGTGTGCACGGGAAGCCCTCGGGTATCCAGGATGCTCGGAGGTTAAAGTTCTTGTCCACCCAATACTGGCTAGCAGTTGACCCTGGGGTTGTCCATAGTTGACCCCAGGAGTGTCCATAGTTGATCCCAGAGACACACACACACAGAGAGAGATGCACACACTCACACACATACAGAGAGAGAGAGAGGCATGCACATACTCAACTTTGCTCTCCTTCACCCCCTACAACTAATTTTGATACCAGAATACAGCTTGCTACACGAGCTTTCTAATGATAGGCTTGATTGATGTTTAGGTAAAGTATAGATATTTGGCAAAATTCTGACAGTGATCACACAAAAAATATCCTAATCAAAAGATTTGCCCTAATACACTTCTCTTTTATGGATGTAGTAGACTAAGCACTATGCCTTGTGCAGTGAGTGAATGATTTAACCACAACAACTAAGTGTTGATGACAAGGTCAACCATATATGGACTAATTGTTTTTGCAGTTACCGAGTAAGTATTAGTGTAATTACCATTAGAATGCATGATCAGATGAAATTCTTTGGAAAGTGGTGGCTCTGAAAAGAGCCGGTTTGAAAAAAAGAAAAATTATAACTGTCCTGCACCATACATCACCACCTCAGCTGCCTGCTGCCACACCCTCCTTCTTCAATTTAACAGTTGAATGTAAGCGAAGGCCTGGATAAAATCCACCATATCTGGAGACTTGCGCACACAAATGTTTTCAAATTTGAAAGACATTTTGTGCAGATGTTTAGACAGGATTATAAGCAACCAAAAAAAGAATGATTTTTGGCAAAAGATTTCCTTAACTCAATTCTGCTCATAAACACAGCACCTGAGCTAGCTTGATGGCATAACAGCCTCACTGCTGCCTGCAGTTGCTGTGCTGCAATCAAGAAACAAAGTACATAGTGTGCATGCTTTGGGACATTTGGAATCTTCTGGAACTCAAGTTTTTTTTAAACATTTATCTTTATTTTTATGGACGTACATTATACGCAAGTTACGTAAGTGGGGGGGGGGGGGTGAAAAGGGGAAAAAACATAGAGATAGTTGAAGTTGAATTTCAAGGTTTTGCACATATAGAGTTATTTTTATTTTGCTATCATAACAAAGGATTCAAGGCACGCTGAGAGTCTTCTTGGTGCTAATAGCGCCTTAAACCCCTCCCCCCATCATTTAGGCGGCTACGAAGCTTCCTATACGAGTTTTGGTTGAGATATGAGCTTAGGATTTTTCCCCCTTTAATGTTGTCTGCCATTTTGAGACGAGGAGTGCTGTCTCACTCTCCTGAGACATGCCAGTGGTACATACATGTTCCCGAATTTCGGCACCTTAATTTCAAAGTTCACGAGGTCACAATTTTCATAACGCTGCTCCAAAAGGCCTTGAGCTGGTTTGGTGAATAAGAGAATATTGTTTGTTTGTTTGTCTGTTTGTGTGGGTTTATGTGTCCCAGGTATTGTGTTCCTGTCATTAGTATGACGATCATTAGTAAGACGACCATTAGTATGCTGATTGTTAGTAAGATGACCATTAGAGTGAAGATCATTAGTAAGATGACTATTAGTATTAGTACGATGACCCTTTGTATGACGATCATTAATAAGATGGTCATTAGTATGAGGGTCATTAGTACTCGAAGTATGAGGATCATTAGTAAGATGATCATTAGTATGAGGATCATTAGTAAGATGACCATTAGTATGACGATCATTAGCAAGATGACCATGACGATCATTAGTAAGATGACCATTAGCATGACCATCATTAGTAAGATGACCATTAGTATGACGATCATTAGTAAGATGACCATTAGCATGACCATCGTTAGTAAGATGGCATTATGCCTACAATATAAGTGGCAAAAGAAAGCACACAGATAGAGCTACTTAGCGTGTGGAAGAGATGCAGCTGCTCTGAAGTAATTTATTTCCTATTTTTACCTGTTAGGTACTTTTCTCCTGTGAATATATTATGCCAGTTTTGGTAGCCCTGGATACTAATACATGTGACACTACCAGTATGCACATGATTATAGCCACACACTAATACATGTGGGATCAGTTTTCACACTAACACATGTGGCACTATCAGTGTGCATATCATCACAGCCTGCACACTAATACATGTGGCACTACCAGTGTGCATATCATTATAGCCTGCACAGTTATACATGTGGCACTACCAGTATGCATATCATTATAGCCTACACACTAATACATGTGGCACTACCAGTGTGCATATCATTATAGCCTGCACAGTTATACATGTGGCACTACCAGTATGCATATCATTATAGCCTGCACACTAATACATGTGGCACTACCAGTGTGCATATCATTATAGCCACCACACTAATACATGTGGCACTACCAGTATATGCATATCATTATAGCCTGCACACTAATACATGTGGCACTACCAGTATGCATATCATTACAGCCTGCACACTAATACATGTGGCACTACCAGTATGCATATCATTACAGCCTGCACACTAATACATGTGGCACACCATTGGCAAGCAAAGTGAGCCCTCACCGAGTTTAATGGGAAAATTTGGTATTGCCCTAGAGAAGAGAAAGATCTAGAAAATAGCAGCAGATTTGAAGATGGGAGGGTGGTGTGTGTGTGTGGGGGGGGCGAGGGGGGGGGGGGGGCATATTTTGTCAAGATGGATGCAGGGACTGATATTAAGCTTGGTAAGGTAAATACTAACTGTACTGCTTCTCTATGGGTAGAGAGAACTGGCTACATTTTGGCAAGTAGAGGAGGGTAACTGACGCAATATTAAACACACTAAGACTAAACACCATCAAGTGTCCAAGCTATCACTGTATCAAGTTCCTGTCAGCTTCTGCTGGTCTTCCGTTTAGTATTCTGAGACTTCCTGCAGAAAGCACCACCTGGTGAGCTCACTCTAGGGTAGTTACCATCTTCAAGGGAAGCCTGCTTCCAAGTAATCTAAAGAATACCCTCCTCTTTCATCCATATTTCACACCAGCACTGCCTTGTTATCTTACTGTAGGTGGACTTTCTATCTTCAGGGGAAGCTACTTCCAAGTAGCCTTAAGCCAAAAAAAAACCCTCTCTCAGCCCTACATTATATATTTCTGTTTCTCTGTTGCAGGGCATCCGGTTGTGGCAGCCATGCATAAGTTGAGCATCCATAAAGAACATGCATGTGCTCCATCATTTACAAATAGAGACACACAATAACTTGCAATGATTATTTAAGTGCATTCATATTCACTTGCCACTTATAATATAAAAATCCATGCAGCTTTCCAAACATCCACACTCATTCAAAATGGCCAAGACCATCGCGATGCTTGTGTCCTGCCGGTTCCTTTGCTAACCTGTCCTTAGCAGTTTATAATACACTTAAAAAAACAATATAGATAGCCGTTAACTATAAGCATCGACCACAAGAATAATGTGTGTGGTATAGGCGAGCTGTCAATAAATGCATGCATCTATTCCAATAAAAGTGCATTGCAGAAGCAAAGGGAGATGTAGAACCTGTAATACAAGTATACGGTGGCTTCGTCGTGTCTTGCAAGGGTATGAAGGGGAAATGGGGCAGGAAGAGTTACAGTGTGTGGAACAATATTATATTATAGATTGTAGTATCTGGAGGGGGAAAAATAGAGAAAAATATTTCGTCGTGCTTGTGTACAATTTCCAAACACAAGCAAAGTGTATGCAAATAGCTGTAATCATCCAGGAAGAAGGAGATGGTTGTGGTCATGGAATCCCATTTTGCCTCAGGGCATAGTAGGTATGTTCATCACATTGGAAACAGGGTTGGCAGTAGAGGGAATTTACTTTCAATACTGCTTGGTACTAAGAAGGTTAATTGCACTGCTAAGAGCTAGTTCAGTATAATGACAGAACCTTGTGAAACACAAGATCATAAAGGGAAGCAAGAAATGAGTGAGAAGGAGCAGAGCATGCTTGGGGAACTGAGGAGAGCTGGACTATGGAATACCTTTTTGCCTCAAGCGTGCGTGCATTCCTTACATGGAGCAATAAATGGCCTCCATATGTATACAGACTTAAGTAGTAGCATTTTGGTTTCCACTCGTACATTGCCACATTCGCTCGACAACCCTGTGTTTGAACATTGCTAATAAATGACAATGATAGTTGGAGAAGTGAGGAATGATTGCAGGCTTCGGATCCAGAAGGAAGCCACTCAGAGAGATGGAGAGAGCTCCTCTGTCAAATGAGTCTGTGTCTATACGTATTCTCGATTTATTGTTGCTGTTTTTTATGGTGCCAGAAAGGGGTTGCCCGGCAAGGTCAACATGTTAACCTTGTTATTGTCCTTGTAGGTATTTTCTTCGCCAATCTCTCTCTCTCTCGTGATTGACTTTTTCTTCTCTTCACTTCCTGGACATTTACAATGATGTACTTCGACTGCGATGTTAGATGTACATATCGACTAATTGTCTTCCCGACTTTATGGGTGGTACCTTTGGTCACCATCACTGACACCCACTCTCTTCCTCTTGGTTACCATTGTGTTACATAGGCGTATACTGGTATATGCACTTGTAGGAATGTTTAAGCTAACGATCGTTGGTTGATTCCTCGTGTCGCAATCCTGGCTAGCTATCGTCATGGTGACATCAATACTGTAGCGATCTGTGCTGAGTTAGGCACTCAGTTAGAGACAGGGCAATGGCATGGCTTAGGCTAGGGCAGTAGCTAGACCAATGCAAATCCTCATGCTGATTTAATACTAGGATTTATTTTTATGAGATTTTGAACAAAAATATGTGTAGCATTAAAGTTGTGTGTTGTCTCTCTCTCTCTCTATATATATGTATATTCTGGTAATAATAGCAGTATTTGAAGGATGCCAGCTTCACTTGGCTGCAATAGTGCTGTAGCAAACATTTGCCACGTGCTTACATGCATAAAATACTGCCAGTTAGCTGAAGCACAATTATATCATGAATATTCATAAACCACACACCTCACTCTACTTCTGGTGGACAAGTGAATGATAATGGACTCGAGTATGTTGACACTGGTTAACTCTGGTTTATAAGCATGTTCTCTTAAGCTCACACTGGTTAACTCTGGTTTATAAGCTATAAACACATGCTCTCTTATAAGCTCACACTGGTCACACTGTTGTTGTCCCGGTGGTGAGTGGGCTAATATATTTGCAGACTCTCGTTACAGGGAGGATGAATTTGGGAGTGGGGGGAGGAGAAGGGAAATATTCCCCATAACAGAATTCTCGAATTCTCTTTGCTATGAAATATTTATACTCGTAATTCTCGGAGCTAGTTGGTTGAGGGATTTGGTAATCATCCAACTTCAAGTCCATAAGTAATATATAGCATAACTAATTAACACTACAATGTGTGATATGCTAACAAACAAAGCAAGCAGAGTTCCTCAGCTCTTGTTGCCATGGTGATGTCACCCAATAAGGTGCCAAAGCATATTGTTGGGGGGGGGGGGGGGGGGGCATTAAACTGAGAAGAAGAGGAACTCGACTAGTTAACAAACGAGACAAATTGAACCACATAATAATCAACACAAATGAGTGCTAGTGATGTTGGCTGTCATAGAGACCAGAACTGGGCATCACTTCCTCTCTGCATGGCTGCTAGTTACTGCAGGACGTACAGGCTGGTGGCGGCATCTAATTTTTCCTGTTAATTTTTTCACTGTGTTTTATCGTCGTGCATACGTGCTCGTAGAAACACAGAGAAGTGGATAATTGGGTTGTTGAATATTTCCCTCCTCCAGCAAAGTTTAGAGTGCAACATAATTATATTATTTTGCATACTATGGCCCTTCTTATTGACGTCTTCTTCCTCGTTGTCCTCCTCCATCAGCCCCTCTGATAATCCCGGTAAAGAAATGGCGGCCAAAGAGAAGGAATGCATGGAGAAATTCAAGGTCAGGGAAGACATGAAGTTCACACTGGCAGCAGTTGGAGTGATGTCCAGAAAGGAGGGGATGCATGAGAAATGAAGGGGGTGAGGGGGCATTTATCCTCGACCCGTCATTTGAAAAATTGACAAGGAGGAAGATGGGGTTATAAATCTAGCAGAGAGGGGATTTATCGTAGGGGAAAGAGGGTTAGAGGAGGCGAAGGAACTATAAAGTCTAGTGATTATAATGTCTAGGGGGATTATAAAGTCTAGCTGGTGTGTGTATGTGTGTGGGAGGGGGGGCATTTTCAATTACAACTTCAAGTTAACTTGGAATCCCACCCACACTTCCACTTTCAAGATCCTTTATCAGGTTTCTGGCTAATTTGGCTCATTTTGTTTAGCATTACATCAGGCAGTAGTGGCTGTGGAATACCCAGTTGCTATGGCCTCCTGTTGTATCCATGCATTTCTGTTTGGCTTCTGTTAATGTTTCTATTTCAGTATGATACGTGATATTTACATCATGGTGGGGAGGGGCGGGGGAATCCATGTACCCCCAAGAAAAAAGGATGAAGAAGCTAATTATTATAATTGGAGTGGTTGGAGTGGCTTACATGTAGTAATAATAATAAGTATTAATGAAATTAAAAATAAATTCTTTTCATTTGTTTGGCTGTATGTGTTTGTGGCTACGTATGGGTCTAGCAGTGGGTGTGTTTTTTCGGTGCATTCTAAGATGCCAAACTGTGTGACACAGTGTCAAATATCAACAGTGCCAGCTGCCAATAGTCTGAAAGGACCGAAACTCTGTTGAATACACAGAGGATTGGGGGGTTTCAGGACATCACTTCCTCCCTCCATCCTCCCCCTTCTTCTCCATTTTGTGGCCAGATAAACCTTTTTATTGACTTCCTGGCTATTCTCTTGAACTTGTTCATCAACGATGAAACGTCGAGTGAGTACATTTTGAGTTGAATATTGGGAATGTCATTACATATGGTGTATGTGTGAGGAACTACTGCCGTGCAGGAACACCTGCTGGTTGCATTGTATGTTCCTCAGAGCCATTATAGGGCAGGAGCAGAGGTTGTACCAGGAATATGGACACCAATACTAATTAACTATGAGCACTGAAGCCACTTACATCACACAGAAGCCATGTGATCTGCTGTAATTGGATCTCTCTCGTTTACAGGATTCAGCAATTGGGAGTCTTGAGCATTTTTGCAAGGGTTGCAGTTTGCCTGTTGCTTTTGAGACAGGCAACTCGTGGAGCATGCTGGTGAGTGAAGCACAGCTTTCTGTCGGTGCAGCGATGGAAGCTTACGGTGATCAAGCAGCTGCTGAATATAACCATTTTTAAGTCTAGGGAGGAACTGGGCAGGAAACCTTGCCATCACCAACATAGAGGTGTACAATTGACAAGGTCAGACAGAAGTTGCTTAAGATTGTTGGAAACTGCTTTTCAAGATTCGACCAAGTAGTTTTCTCTATAATATTATAGTGTTACTAACTCATGTGCTCCATCACATTAGCAAATCTGAGGGCCTGAACTGGCTGCAGTTGTGTCTCCTGATTGGAGAGTGATAGTGGTATCTGTGGCAAGAGGATACCCTAATCTACAAAAGAAGTGTTTACATTGGCATTAAAATGTGACAAAGTGGACAAGCACGGGTGCTGAAAATCTATTTTCTGTTTCCAATCAACTGGAGTCAGTTCAGGCACTAGGATTTTGAGGTACCTCCACTTTGGCTGCAAATTTAGCATAGTTATACTTATTGTCTTCTTTTTTTATTATTGAGTAAGAGAGCAAACAGAGAGATAATCTTTGAGCTATATATATATGAGTGAAGTGCCAGCTCCAAAGTTATAACCACAAGTTTTGTTAGCACTTTATAGTTGAGCTCCCTCCTTCACAGAACATAAGCCTTATAATTCCTTTGGCATCTTAAATAATCTAGCAACTACAGTTGTTATAGGCCTGCTACTTGTGCTGTACGTAGCACTCAAACAGTTTTTGTGGGAGAGATTGACTTCACATTCCAACCTTCAGTTCCAAAAACAAAAAACATTTGGCAACAAAAAGAATCAAAAAGGAAATTTCTTTAGCAAGCATATCAAATGGGCTAATTAAATCAGGACCATGGCATGAATGTGTGCCAAGATAAGGTCCTTTATAATAAAACTATGCGAGGTCAGATCCCGCCCTTACTAACTGAATGTAGATCCCCTGAAGAGATGTTCCTGGAATACATATATCAGTGAGAAGCTCTTATGGAATAGATCTGCTAGCCAAATAGATCCTCTTTGACATACGCTCAACCATTAGCAGAATCTGGAACAGATCCGCAGAATAGGCCGATGAACGTAATAATTCTTCCTAGACCTTATCTGATAACTAATAATGATGTGCTGCCGTAGGACAGATGTCCCATATCACTGTCGGTTAGGCTTGTGAATGGGCATTTTGCTGGTGCATTAAAAGTAAATACACACGCCAATTAATGCTAGAATTACTTGCAGGCTTGAGCCCGCAACCTGGATCAAATACGCAGGCGTTCACCCGAATATAATCTTGGGGAGGGGGTCGAATTTCATGCATTACAAGGAAACAGACCATCTTGTTGCGGTGACCAGCATCATGGCTCCAGCTGGTCTTGAATGTCTGCAGGATGACTCTTTTTTCACAAGCTATGGAACGATGAGTGGCCACAGCTGGTCTCGTCAGGTAGGTTCTCTTTTGATCATAATTGCTTTAATTGGTGCTCTTCCTTTTCACTGCTGCAACCTGCTCTCCTTGCCACCAGGTCTCTCTCCTCTACTGACTGTGCAGCCAGTTCTCTCTCCTCTACTGACTGTGCAGCCAGTTCTCTCTCCTCTGCTGACTGTGCAGCCAGTTCTCTCTCCTCTGCTGACTGTCCAGCCAGTTCTCTCTCCTCTGCTGACTGTGCAGCCAGTTCTCTCTCCTCTGCTGACTGTGCAGCCAGTTCTCTCTCCTCTGCTGACTGTGCAGCCAGTTCTCTCTTCTCTACTGACCAGTTCTCTCTCCTCTACTGACTGTGCAACCAGTTCTCTCTTCTCTACTGACCAGTTCTCTCTCCTGTTCAACCAGTTCTCTCTCCTCTACTGACTGTGCAACCAGTTCTCTCTTCTCTACTGACCAGTTCTCTCTCCTCTACTGACTGTGCAACCAGTTCTCTCTTCTCTACTGACCAGTTCTCTCTCCTCTACTGACTGTGCAACCAGTTCTCTCTTCTCTACTGA
The DNA here is from genome assembly GCA_028752905.1 of Cladorhizidae sp. MBARI D1340-BT2. Lineage (NCBI taxonomy): Eukaryota > Metazoa > Porifera > Demospongiae > Poecilosclerida > Cladorhizidae > Cladorhizidae sp. MBARI D1340-BT2. Next base: position 15,750,329 of record JAQNBH010000003.1, on the reverse strand, counting down.
CCAGTTCTCTCTCCTCTACTGACTGTGCAGCCAGTCATCAGCCACCAAGTACTTCAATAATATGTAATGGGTTTTCACCATCGGATAGTCACTAAGCAGCTGTCCTTTTAAGGGGCTAAACAGGAAGTCTTGTAGCTATAAAAGCATCTCAACTGCTGGACTGTCAGCCAACTAGCTGGTTTTGGATTGTCTGCAGTATTCCACAAGTGTCTATAAGTGTCAGCCTATAGGTGCAACAGCCATGAAGTCACCATCATCAGCAGCAGCTCTCAACCTTGCAACAAGCTCAGCCCTGCTTAGCTTGCTTCTATGTGTGCTCTCTCCTAGGCCAGCACTGTCCACTTGGCAGCCACTAGTGCACAGAGTAGAGTGGTCACCTGATGGGGTCCGGCGCTACAATTCCACTCATCCTCTTGAAGTGAATCTTGATGATTTAGTGGTACTGGATTGTCCCACTAGAGGTGCATATATCTACAGCAACTTGGTGGTCCAGTATCACGAGGAACAGTACAAACAGTGCAACTGCTCCACATCTGCTATGGTGTCTTGCCAGTCTTCTCTCAGAAATGCCTACTGTGCTCCAGGGCTTGAATATATATCGGTTAATATCAAGGAAAATTCCGCTGATTTAGCCAGCATCATTAACTATCACTCTAGGACTCGGTACTATTTCATAAGCTATGCACTTGGAAGTGGTATTACAGATGCAGCTTATAGCGACGTATTTGCTGGAGGGCAATGCTTGGACGGACTCAAACTATCCATCTTCGTGCGTGACACCAGTGCGCGAGTCCCATCTCCAACTACAGATGGTATGCGACTACCTTCTCTGACCACAAAGCGTGATAATGAAGCAATTTCCATTGCTAAAAAGAAGGGAGACATCACCGAAGCCCCTGCAAAATCTGGCCTATCCGGTGAGGAGTCAGATGCTGCAATGTCGCAGGTATTGAAATACACCATAGGGATTTTTCTTGGTTTGGTGGTGTTGCTGTTGGTATTGGCAGTCCTGATCGTGGTCGTTTTGAGTAGAAGAATGTTGCATAAAGTTGAACAGCGTGGCAGCCAGAAAGGAGAAAAGGTAGAAGAAGTTGAAAAGTGGGATGAAGCCAAAGACAATGTTTGTGTCTCTGTTTAGAATAGCAATTACTCTACCTTCATGGAGCATCTCCAACAACCAGCACCGCATAGATACTAGGGTAATTGTTAACAAATTCTCACCGTGCTGGTCATTTTTATCCATCAGTCACTTATCAAGTGCTAAATTATACAAACTTTTGTGTGTGTTTTGCTTCTTTTGTTGACATGTCGTCTGTTGGTTTGTTTGTGCATGTGTGCACGCCATATTTTCATGTGTTATGTCTACTGCTCTTCCGTATAAATTTGCACCCTCTATTTGTTCTTGGGGGAGGAGTGGGAGACTCAAACTCTCTGGTGTCTCTGGTGAGTGTGTGGTTGTTGTTCTTCCTGGGGGACTGACAAGTATGTTACCTAGAGCTGTATTATTGCTACTTCTTGAGTGTAGGCTGCAGAACTGTAGCTCACCAAACAGCTGCTCTAGAGTGCTCAACAGCTTTCACAACTGGAAAGTGTACTGGTAGCACACCAACCAATCGTCATGCTGGACATGTAGATACTGCACACCATCTTGAGTCACGTGGCCAACCCTTGACCTTCCACTTGCGGAGGAAAGGGTCTGGGAAAACGAGCATCGTAAATTTGTTCTTGTCACACTAACCAATATATATACGAATACATATACCAATGCCAATACATATACCAATACATATACCAATACATATAACAATACATATACCAATACATATAATACATATAACAATACATATACCAATATATATGCCAATACATATACCAATACATGTACCAATACATGTACCAATACAAAAACAATACATATATCAATATGTATAGCAATACATATGCCAATACATATACCAATACATATAGCAATATATATATACCAATACATATACCAATACATGTACCAATACATGTACCAATACAAAAACAATACATACACAAATACATACACCAATACATATGCCAATACATATACCAAAACATATACCAATACATATACCAATACATATACCAATACATATACCAATACATATACCAATACATATACCAATACATATACCAATACATATGCCAATACATATGCCAATACATATGCCAATACATATACCAATACATATACCAATACATATACCAATACATATACCAATACATATACCAATACATATACCAATACATATACCAATTACATATACCAATACATATACCAATACATATACCAATACATATGCCAATACATATGCCAATACATATGCCAATACATATGCCAATACATATACTAATACATATACCAATACATATACCAATACATATACCAATACATATACCAATACATATGCCAATACATATGCCAATACATATGCCAATACATATGCCAATACATATGCCAATACATATACTAATACATATACCAATACATATACCAATACATATACCAATACATATACCAATACATATGCCAATACATATGCCAATACATATACCAATACATATACCAATACATATACCAATACATATAACAATACATATACCAATACATATAGCAATACATATGCCAATACATATACCAATACATATACCAATACATATACCAATACATATACCAATACATATGCCAATACATATACCAATACATATACCAATACATATACCAATACATATACCAATACATATACCAATACATATACCAATAAATATGCCAATACATATACCAATACATATACCAATACATATACCAATACATATACCAATACATATACCAATACATATACCAATAAATATGCCAGTACATATGCCAATACATATACCAATACATATACCAATACATATACAAAGATACATATACCAATACATATACCAATACATGTACCAATAGATATGCCAATACATGTGCCAATACATATGCCAATACATATGCCAATACATATACACTCAGGAAAGGAGAGCAGTCAACTACAAAGTAAACTTGAGTTGATTATGAATTAGAAACATCGTAGCGCCAAGGATGTTTCCTGAAGGAGAGTCACAGCTATAAATATAATGGAAAATTTATAAGATTGCACTGAAGGAAAGTCACATGACTTGGATGGTCTCATTGCCTAGCCCAGACATCACTTGGACAGTCACGTTCAATAGCTACTGATCGATTGACAGTGATCTTTTTTAGCAAGAGGAGAGATACGTGTTATCCTAAACATCTTCAACAGGATCAGCATCATGGAGACTTGTATCCTGCAGCATACTTTACCACACAATGAATATCATGAGCTGAGCAATTGTAAAGGAAAGAAGGAGAGAGGTTTCTGGTACTCTCCATGGTCTGCCATGACAGCCTATCTGCTCTTCTTTGACACTCGATGACACCAGAGGAGACTAAATTATACTCCCTCTATGACTCGGTAGAGATGAGATGACCCCTCGATGCCTGAGATAAACCTTTCTCTTTAACCAGTGTGGTTTCATTAGTGTACTTCTTTTAGGGCCTGTGGCTCTTTTCCTAGAGGCAGGGGTGGATCTAAGGGTGCCATGGTGCCCCAGTAGCTTCTCCATTTACAACAAGAGGCAGGTCTATCATGCATGTGGGCTGTCAGTTTGCATGGAGGATATGTATGAAGGGAAATGTTGCAAATGGACAGGTTATTGTCCTCGAAGGACTGCTTATCACAAGAAGCCTTCACTATTTTTGTCCAGAATCTGCCTTAATGTATTCCATATATGGAAACTCACTCACATGTTCTTCTCTCCCCTGCCCTCCTTGCTGATTAAGTGTGTGTCACTCTCTGCAATATCGTGACCACAGCTGTATGAACTTTGATCTTGGAGATGCACCTATAACCCCCAAAGACTTTGCTATGCAAGAGTAAGCAAAGCTGCAGTTCAATGCCGAGCTCCTTATTAATAACTTAATAAAATTAAGTTTGAAGCCTCTATAGGACAAAACATGGAAATGCTTTAGAGCACTGTTAGATTGCATTGCTCCACCCATTGTCCTAGCAGCCCCTAGCATAGCTGGAGGCCTAGATCTGTGCATTTTTAATGCCATCTTGAAATCATCTGCCAACTCCTTGATAGAATCCTCGCTGGTGCTTCTGGTGTATCTTCTAATGAGTAACTCATTAAGTGGAGGGACATCAGTCCCCACATTTTTTTCACTTCATCCACTCGGGAGAACCATCTCTCATCAACAACTCACACGCATACAGAGTTGGGCTTGTGGTGCTGCCTTGCCGAAGACCATTCCATCTCTCTTCTGCCAGACTCCCACCCACTCTAAACTTGTGGTTGATGTTGTCATGGAACAACTTAATATGTCAGTCAGTTAGTATATCCTGGTTTTCTCAGTGCCAGGCCCAGGGCTTCACTGGGTCATAACCTGTTTTTAGATCCTTAAAGATCAACAACTGCTTAGCCTTGTGGTCAGTGAGCTGCCCCGACAGATATAATCAGGCCACCCAACCCAGCCTAAAGCCACACTGAGGTGGTCTGTCTCCCTCTACTTCTAGAATCTAGTTCTGGCAAGAAATTTCTCACACAAGTCACCACAGCACTGCTTATCAACAAGGGGAAACAACATTGAGAGTGGGTGGGGGGAGATCAACCCATTCCTAGGGATTCTTCTTTCCTCCCAAAAATTGTACATTGGCCACCATTCCAATAGAATCCCAGCACAGCCACCTTCAATTTTCTGGTGGGATGTTAGAACTGTCTGTTGCTTTTGCATTCTTCAGTTTGCAAGTGGCCCTTGGATACTTCAGCTACTATTGGCTCAGTACCAATGCCTGTAACAGCTTCCCTCAGCCTCACTTTGGTCAACTCTGCACCACCTTCATGTAGTGAAGTGTCTTTTCCAGCATTACAGATGTAACATTTTACACTCCCATATAGATGGGTAACCACTCTGGCAGGAGCTCCACCTCTTCTTCCAAACTGCACTCCCCCTCCCCCCCCCCCTCCTCACACATCACACACACACACACAGCACACACACTCAGGCCAGTCTCTCTCATGTGCATTATTCCTTCTCTGTATCTGAGGGTGTCTGCATTTTACAACACCAAACAACTCGTCCATGATTCAATCGAGGCAGAGCACTCTCTCTTTGCAGCTAACAAGCCTCTTGCCTCCATTCATTCTTATCCTCTTCATGAGACCTCTCCATGCCATTCTACCCTAGCCACATATAAGCTGATGGTCTTGTGTCGTACTCGCAGCATCTTTCTTCACAGTGATGTCCAACCACACCTACTCATCACCTTGTATCACGATGACAATCCGCTTGGACTTGGAATGTACCCACGTCACTGTGTTCATCTCCTTCTTCCTGAACCATATGTTACATCCATTTGCCTGCTAGGCAAGAACAAAGCAAATTATTTCTTCCCTGCATTATTGGTGACCCCGCATCTGTGTAGACCGTTTACCTAACCCTATGACGGACCTCCCAACCTTGGCAGATTAAATCCCTGGACATATGACCAATTTTCCCTAGACAATGAGTCGTTTCCCTGGACACCCACCTCCCACAAACAGTGTACTGTATATTATAGCTACTGAGCAAAAGATTTACATAAAATTTGAAACCAACAATACTAGCTAGCTACTATATGCTTACTAACTAATGAAAAATGCAAGGTTAGTCACTGCCAGACTCAAATTATTCTGACTGAGACAGCGTGGTAGTTTTTCTTAAACTTCTGCTAGTTGCAGTCTTTACTGATCGAAGGAAATCAGCAGAAAGAAGATGGCTACTGTCAAAACAAGGTTTGCTGTTGTTGATTTTGGCACTGAGTAAATCACAAACTGTTGAAGGATCCAAGGACACTCTTTGGTCAGTTACAATTTTTCTACCATGCTGAAAAGCCTTTCCGGATCAGCATTGGAATGTGGAAGTACCAAGACCCTTTTAGCAAGCTGTGAAAGTACACCAAATCTGTGACTTTCATCGTCAGATACACACTTCACTTCAGACATAGCAGCCCTAAAATAATCAGTGGCCTTGCTGTTTTTGAAGTTGACTATCAGAGCATGCTCGAAAATCTTGAAATTCAATAGTGAGTGTATTCATCTCATCTGTAGAAAATGATGTAAACCGAGTTGCAAGATTGATAATACCACTGGTAGATATTTTTGTGCGATTGTGTGGGTCAAGAAATACTAGTTCTTTGATGACTTTATCTTCAAAAGGAAACTTATCAAGCATTTTTTTATACTTGTTTCATAAAAAGCACGAACACAGGAGAAAAATTTATGCTCAACTGATGTTCCAGCAACTTCATCTTCAAGTTCATACAAAAGAAGCCTTGTAAATGTACCAATACCAAGTTCATCATTTTCAACTTGATTTTATTGCTCAAAATATTTGATCTTAGTGATATCATGATCACCAGCACTATTGTTTATAACTTCAGGTTTGATAAAGTTACTCATGTATCTTTGAAGCATGACACGTATGTCTGATTGAAGTGAGCCAATATGACTTGTACTTCTTTGCAAGGCAACAGTAAACTTGTTGAGAGGCTTTAAAGTGAATGATACAAAGTGGCAAAAAAGCTTTACCAATCTTTAACAGTTTGTTAATTCGATGAACACGCTCATTGGCTGCTATACTTTCGGCTTCAAGATCAAAATAAGCATAAAGAGCAGGCCATTTGTCAATAAGCCGGCGCTCCAAACTTAGCCAGCGTGTAATACAATGCTTCAATTTTTTTAGTGGTTTGATATCTGCAAAGTTAGCTTCTATTTCAGAGTAGTACTCAGCCCATCTTTTTGCAGAGTATTTGAAGTGATAATAAATGTCGGCTATCAACAGATACTAGAAGTTTTTTTAAGCCCGTGGTAGCACATAGAGCAGCAAGATGGCAAGTGCAACCAAGACTGAATAGATTTGGTTGTTTTTCCTTAATTCAGCTCAGGACAAAATTATTTCCCCCAACCATTACAGAAGCTGTATCTGATGTATAGCCAATCACATTAGACCATGGGATTTTATGACATTCTAATTCCTTTGATAGAGCATCAAACATCGCTTGTGCAGTAGTCACATTACAAACTGGCATTGCTAACAATTGTGAGGTAGCAGAGTGTGCACTTTCATCCCAAAATCTTACCATTTTTTTAAGCCTGCGGTAGCACATAGAGCAGCAAGATGGCAAGTGCAAACAAGACTGAATAGATTTGGTTGTTTTTCCTTAATTCTGCTCAGGACAGAATTATTTCCCCCAACCATTACAGAAGCTGTATCTGATGTATAGCCAATCACATTAGACCATTCTAATTCCTTTGATAAAGCATCAAACATCACTTGTGCAGTAGCCACATTACAAACTTGCATTGCTAACAATTGTGAGATAGCAGAGTGTGCACTTTCATCCCAAAATCTTACCATTATAGCGAAATATTTCCGTCATCTTGATCATCACCCCCATCGCAAAGGATAGTGAAAGGAGATGATGCACAGGCTTCGATTACATTTTCATTGAGTGCAGGAGCAAGAGCATTTTTAATGATGGCTTGTGTCTTTGTTGCTCCACAAGCAAACCCTTCAGCTATTTTACTATCTGGGAACATATTTTTACACAGTTTTGTGAAGTGGTCTCCAGCAGAAAATGCTAAGTTATGCTCTGCTATGAAAATTGTGAAATACAATTCAGCTGTAGTAACCTGCTCATTAAGTGACTGCTTCTTTTGAGATAGCAAGGATGTCATTGTAGCTTGATTTGTGAAAGCTTTGGCTCCATATTTATTGCATTTACTCTCCATATGTCGCTTCACTTCACATAACCCTCCACCACCCACTGAGAGATCGATTGCACACATGTTGCAGTAGGCATAACTTGGTCCTTTTCTACTTGATGACATGTTGTAGCATGTCCATTCATCTTTTCACTTGCAGATTCTTTTTGGCTTCTTCTGAGGTGGTGGTTCAGCCAATTTCAGCAACTAAAACAGCTGGTGATCTGGTGATCTAAAGCATGCAGCTGCTTTGACCACAATGTAATCATGGCATCAGTATGCTCATTTTTACAAAGGAAATGTGTATATTGGACCTTGATCATTAATGGGGCTCATTTTTACCACACAAAGGAAATGTTTATATTGGACCTTGGTCATTAATGGGTGAGAATTCCTGGACAAATGTAGCAAATCCCTGGACCCCTGGACAGAAGCTAAATCTCTGGACAGTCCAGGACATCCCTAGTACAGTTGGGAGGTCTGCTATGATAACCCTCTGCCACCCACAACCCAAACATATGTATTGAAGCTACGGTGTCCATCTCATCAAGCATCATCACCTCTCTCTCTCTTATACACAACTCACACATGCACACACTAGACAAGGCCACACGCAATATAAATACATATTATTAATACCCATAGCTTGTGAGTGTAACCAATACATTGGTGTGTTTACAACAGACTCTTGTTACTCAAGCTTAACAGTGCTGATACTTTATTATAGAGCCTAGAACGCTGTTGGTGTGCATTATTTAGGAAGTGTTTGTGTTTAATTTGGCTAAATGACCCGAGTATAAAAGTGGTCATCCAAACGAACTTCAACAAGTGTCAGCCTATAGGTACAACAGCCATGAGGTCACCATTATCAGCAGCCACTGCTCTCAACCTTGCAACAAGCTCAGCCCTGCTCAGCTTGTCTCTATGTTTGCTCTCTCCTCTGCCAGCATTGTCGACTCGGCAGCCACCAGTGCACAGCATCTTGGTTCTCTCTCCCCAGCCAGCACTGTCCACTCGGCAGCCACCAGTGCACAGCATCTAGGTTCTCTCTCCATAGCCAGCACTGTCCACTCGGCAGCCACCAGTGCACAGCATCTAGGTTCTCTCTCCACAGCCAGCACTGTCCACTCGGCAGCCACCAGTGCACAGCATCTTGGTTCTCTCTCCCCAGCCAGCACTGTCCACTTGGCAGCCACCAGTGCACAGCATCTTGGTTCTCTCTCCCCAGCCAGCACTGTCCACTTGGCAGACAACAGTGCACAGCATCTTGGTTCTCTCTCCCCAGCCAGCACTGTACACTCGGGCAGCCACCAGTGCACAGCATCTTGGTTCTCTCTCCCCAGCCAGCACTGTCCACTCGGCAGCCACCAGTGCACAGCATCTTGGTTCTCTCTCCCCAGCCAGCACTGTCCACTTGGCAGTCACTAGTGCACAGCATCTTGGTTCTCTCTCCCCAGCCAGCACTGTCCACTTGGCAGCCACCAGTGCACAGCATCTTGGTTCTCTCTCCCCAGCCAGCACTGTCCACTTGGCAGCCACCAGTGCACAGCATCTTGGTTCTCTCTCCCCAGCCTGCACTGTCCACTCGGCAGACACCAGTGCACAGCATCTTGGTTCTCTCTCCACAGCCAGCACTGTCCACTTGGCAGCCACCAGTGCACAGCATCTTGGTTCTCTCTCCCCAGCCAGCACTGTCCACTCGGCAGCCACCAGTGCACAGCATCTTGGTTCTCTCTCCCCAGCCAGCACCCACTCGGCAGCCAAATGGAACAGAGTTGACACCTGATGGGGGGAGGCTTACAATTTCTACTAATCCTCTTGAAGTGGAGCCTGGTAATTTAGTGATAAGATTGTCCCACTAGAGGTCTGCACATTTACGTCAACTTAGTCCTTCGACCAAGATGAGTAGGGACAGTGCCTAGGGCCTGTAGCTCTTCTGGTGTGTGTAATTAGGATGCATTGGTGTTGAACTTTGACACCATCTCTGGTTGCTAGCAAATCTTATTTCAGAATTACCTACTGCAGTTCCTACTGGTGCGCGTTAATTAGGATGTGTTTGTTGACATCGACGCCACCTCTGGTTGTTGCAAGTTTTATCACAGAATTATCTACTGCATTCCTTCCACTCATGTTTATCAGTAATGGCAAGGACTCTGTGCTATTTCACTTGGAGAAGATCTGGCAACTACATCAAGCAACGTATTTGCAGGTTGGAAATGCTTCGCTTGACTCAGACCATCAGTCTTCGTGCGTGGACAACTAGTACAACCAAAGTCAGTGAGACCATGGTCGGCACGATGAAGCCCCTTTCGGCCACGAATCCTGGTGGAAGTGCACTTCCTGTTCCTTCCCAACCTATCTCTGAAGCAAGGTGTCTGAGAGTCACGAAGTGGCTATGTCCGTCACCCGGGCACCTACAGAGCCATGCCGATCTAAATTCAATATTAGAGGCCTCATTATTGTCACCACTACATGTACATTGTCGATCTGGATGAGCGTGGGGTTGGGCAGAGTGTGCCTCTGTGTGGGCTCGGAGGAGGAGGAAGGGAAAATGTAGACCTGTGGAGCTTTTGACACCATGCGTAATTGAAGAGAGCATTGTTGCATCAAGAAGGAATGAAATATTGAGGACTCTCTGAAGACTCCAACACCCATTAATTACACACAAAGCATTGTGACCCTTCTATTTAATTCTGAATGCATCACTTTCATTGAAGGAGTTAGTTAGTGTGTCCAGTATACTTCCCTGTTTATTTTTATTAAGCCTAGTGCTCTTCATGGTGCATCACATGATATCACATGATCTACCATCCCCAGTACAACTCCACCTTCAAACAACTGGTTTAAGTCTCTGTGAAGAGGTGACTGTTGAATGAACTGCAGAGCTGCAATGAATCTCTAAATTCTGGTTGTTTAGTATCCCTGCTAACCCCCTACCTGTACCCTATGTCAGGTAGGTAATTACCCCCAAACACCAAACCTGTTTTCAAAACACAAAATTATTTGTAAATGCTCTCAACAGCACAGAGGGTGGTCCACTCTGTGTTGATATGATTAATTCTCAATCCAAGATAACAAGTGAGCGCAAGAGGAAATCTGACAAGAGCTCCCTGTTAATAATCACTTTCAATATGCTAGTACCAAGCTTAAATAACTCAGCTACTATAATGTAAAAGCCAGCATATCTTTATCTAGTAGACTCTTTATAGTACAACAGCTAGTTATCTGCTCTCGAGAGTATATATGGTACCTAGCTTTGTTTGCTCCTTGTTCTAGTACAGACAGTCACATCCAGCAACAGGGCTATACATGTATACAATTATATATATATATATATATATATATATATATATATATATAATGGGAATTCTCAAGAGTAGATAACTAACTTTTATTCTGGTTCTTTGTTATCTATACCTGCAAAGGCTATAGCAACTCGGAGTTGCACTAGTCTTTGCAGCTGCTATTGGTCTAGACTTAGCCTACTCAACCAGACCACATATGATTAGATTTGAACAGTTCACCCTCCAGCAATTAGTACATAGAGGGCACTTTCCTAGTAGTTTTTACAACAGAACTCCCCCCCCCCCCCCCCCCCCCCCCCAAGCAATTAGTACATAGAGGGCACCTTCCAAGAATTAGTAAAGAGTTTTGACAGAACTCCCCTCCCCAGCAATTAGTACATAGGGGGTATCTTCCAGGAATTAGTAAATAGTTTTTACACATAACCTCCAGAATTAGTAAATAGATGTTTTACAGAAAAAACCCTAGCAATTTGTACATAGATTTGCAGAACCAAGAACTTAGCTAGCCAGGCTACTTATTGGTACTCTCCTTTTTCAACTTACCACTGTAAAAACAAAACTAGGGGTGGTACAGCTGCTATGACATCATCAGGAGTGAGACCTAAAAACAGATGAAACCACACTAGCATTAGCAACTAGTACATATATATATACACCACATTAGCATTAGCAACTAGTACATATATATATACACCACACTAGCATTAGCAACTAGTACATATATATATACACCACACTAGCATTAGCAACTAGTACATATATATATACACCACACTAGCATTAGCAACTAGTACATATATATATACACCACACTAGCATTAGCAACTAGTACATATATATAATATATATACACCACACTAGCATTAGCAACTAGTACATATATATATAGACCACACTAGCATTAGCAACTAGTACATATATATATATACACCACACTAGCATTAGCAACTAGTACATATATATACACCACACTAGCATTAGCAACTAGTACATATATATACACCACACTAGCATTAGCAACTAGTACATATATATATATACACCACACTAGCATTAGCAACTAGTACATATATATATACACCACACTAGCATTAGCAACTAGTACATATATATATACACCACACTAGCATTAGCAACTAGTACATATATATATACACCACACTAGCATTAGCAACTAGTACATATATATACACCACACTAGCATTAGCAACTAGTACATATATATATACACCACACTAGCATTAGCAACTAGTACATATATATATACACCACACTAGCATTAGCAATTAGTACATATATATATACACCACACTAGCATTAGCAACTAGTACATATATATACACCACACTAGCATTAGCAACTAGTACATATATATATACACCACACTAGCATTAGCAACTAGTACATATATATACACCACACTAGCATTAGCAACTAGTATATATATATATACAACACACTAGCATTAGCAACTAGTACATATATATACACAACACTAGCATTAGCAACTAGTATATATATATACACCACACTAGCATTAGCAACTAGTACATATATATACACCACACTAGCATTAGCAACTAGTACATATATATACACCACACTAGCATTAGCAACTAGTACATATATATACACCACACTAGCATTAGCAACTAGTACATATATAGCATTAGCAACTAGTATATATATATACACCACACTAGCATTAGCAACTAGTACATATATATACACCACACTAGCATTAGCAACTAGTATATATATATACACCACACTAGCATTAGCAACTAGTACATATATATACACCACACTAGCATTAGCAACTAGTATATATATATACACCACACTAGCATTAGCAACTAGTACATATATATATATACACCAC